>JARDXD010000896.1:0-48318 GCA_029218145.1 Aphanocladium album | reverse complement strand
GGGACTTCTCCCATCACTACCACGACCTGGCCAGCCCGTTCATGGGCACCTCGACGCCGGGCCTGCTGGGCGGGCCCGGGCTGAGCTACCTCCACGGCCACCTGGGCACCGGCACGCAGACGCCGCTGGCCGCCGTCGCCGGCGCCCACCTCGGTAACAGCTGGCTCGGCTATGGCGGCTTCGACAGCGCGTCGGCCGCCGAGGCGGCCGTGTCGGCGGCGGCGCGCATGGCGCCCAGCCACAGCCGCAACCCGTCGCAGAGCAGCATCTCGGTGGACAACTTTCCCCCTAGCTACATGTCGCCGCCGCCGCTGCCGCAGCAGCAGCAGCAGCAGCAGGCGACAGCATCAGCAGCGGCGTCGCCCTCGCACCGCGGGCTGCGGGAAAAGTCGAGCGTGTCCACGCTGGCGCCGACGTCGATTGGCAACTCACGTCCGCCGACGCGGGACAGGCACGCCGACTCGGCCATTATCGACTCCGACTACGACGACAATGGCGACGAGGACGGCGAGGATGACGCCGACATCACAGCGCCGCTCCCGGACGGCACCAATCCGCCGCCGGTGCCTCCGCCGCGACGGAGGGAGCCCCGCGTGGAAGACGTGCAGGCCGTCTTCCGCATTCAGTACTCGGGCGACATCCGCCTCAACCTCACGGCGGAGATTCTGCTCGACTACCCCATGCCCAGCTTCGTGGGCATCCCGCTGAAGCTCAACATCACCGGCCTGTCGTTTGACGGCGTCGGCGTCCTGGCGCACATCCGGAAGCGCGTGCACTTTTGCTTTCTCAGCCCAGACGACGCGCTGACGGCCGTAGGACCGGACGAGGGCGGCGGGGCAAGCAGCAGCAGCCGGCCAGGCTCCAAGGGCAGCCAGGTGGCAGGTGTGGAACAGGCAGAGAGCGGCCGGGGCAAGAATACGCGGTTCGGCGGCCTCTTGCAGGAGATCAAGGTGGAGAGCGAGATTGGAGGCCGTGAAGGCGGCAAACAGAGCCTGAAGAATGTGGGCAAGGTGGAAAAGTTTGTCCTGGAGCAGGTGCGCAGGATATTCGAGGAGGAGTTTGTATACCCAAGCTTCTGGACATTTTTGGTTTGAGTTACGGGTTACGATGGGATGTACATGAATGATACAGTGGAGAGGCAAGATACAATGTTGTTTAAATTATACATCGGCCTGCGAGGCGTCAACCTCGCTAATGCACTTTTTCAAGGCATCTTTCATGTCAGTGTACGTCTGAATCCTTGATACGCCTGCTGAATATCCATATCCAGCTCTCTGGCCTGTTCTCCGCTGAGCTCCTCGCTCGCCTTCATCTGGTGAAGTGTAATGAGCCACTGCACAATCTTCCCTCTATTCTCAAAATCCTTGTCCGTGACCTTGGTCACTGATTGAATGACGTCGGACAGCAGAGGATGCAGCTGGTCTTTCGACAGCAGGCCGAGCTTGACCGCGTCGAGGAATGTGATGAAATCTTGCGTTGCTTCCAAGATCAACACGCCACTGGTGTTGTTCCTGTCGGACGGGCCAGCGGGAGCGGACGAGGCAGGTGTTGTGATTGTCGAAGGCATGCCAGCCTGGAGCCGTTTCGTCGCGCGGGGAGCTTCAATCTAGATAACAAGTTAGAACCACCAAGGCATGTAACTCTGAAGGAAGCGTAGTCTCTTACATCCCACTTTGCTTGGAATTCTTCCAGCCCGCCAAACTCTCGGGCAATGGTCTCGTCGGCTAGCAGCGCATTGTACTGTCGTAGCGAGCGCTCGCAGATCTCTGTATATTCCGCCTCTGACACGGCATCTTTGATAAAGGCCTTCTCCAACTCATCAAGAGTGACTATGATACTGAATAGTTCGGCGAGCGAATCTTGTAGATCGCGCTCTGCTCGTGTGGTCGTCAACGTAACTTCCTGAACGATGACGTACTGTTAGAACAATCTGGGACTGTAGTGTAGCAAGGACATTTTCTAAGCACATACCTCATCGAGATTTATCGATGCTGAAAGCGCCGTATTGGGAACATAGCTGTGAGGCGTAGGCGCATAACTCTGCCGGGGAAGCATTGCGATCTGCCGTGGTTGTTTCAACGCATGCTGCAGAAGGAAGCTACAGGTGGGTGACGCCAGCCAGTCCTAGTAAATAGGCAGCTGCCAGCGCCAGTGGTCTGTGAGAGGCGGCGGTTTGGCGGGGAACAAGAACCTCAATTGGGGATCAGCGGCAGAATCATCTCACCGCCCTGAGAAGACCGCTGAAGCACTATCGATAAGCCAAACGCTCGAAAATTTTTGGACGCCTATTGTTCTGGCCAGAAAGTTGTCGGCGGCCACCTGCATATTCATACCCAAATTTCTCCCAGCACCGAGGGTCAGTTCAATTCGCCCGCCGCGAATTGCAAACACATTGCCCATCATGGCGCCCTCTAAAAAGAATATGAAGGCCACCAAAAAGTTTGAGAAGACCCATCTGAAGGGTGTTCTCGAGCGCAGAAAGGTCACGGCCAAGATCAAGCAGAAGCACCAGATGAAGGACAAGGCAAAGCAGCGAAAATCCAAGGATGCCGAATTTTTTGGCAAGGATGGCAAGCCGCGGCCCAAGGGCCCCAAGGACAGACAGGTCAACGACATGAGTGTCGATGATTTCTTCAAGGGTGGCTTCGAGGACATTATCGACGATGAAAAGGCCAACAAGAAGAGAAAGCGTGACGAGCCCAAAGCCGACGGAGAGGAAGACGAGAGCGACTCGGACGCCGTGGAGCCCCAACCCGTTGCCAGCGACAGCGAAGACGACGGCGAGAATGAAGACGACGCCGGCATGAACCAAGCGGCCATGGATGCGCTCGCCGAAAAGGACCCCGAATTCTACAAGTTCCTGAAGGAAAACGACCCCGATGCGCTCGACTTTGACGATAACGCCGACCTGGCCGAGGTGGATGAGCTTTCTGCCGGCGAGGATTCCGAAGCCGAAGAGGAGCAGCCCAAGAAGAAGCAAAAGAAGGCCAAGAAGGTCGAGGAGGAGGAGGAAGAGGCCGAGGGCGACAGCAAGGAGCTCACCACTACCATCGTCGCCGGCTGGCGCAAAAACATGAAGGAGAAGCAGTCTCTGCGCGCGACCAGACAAGTGGTGCTCGCCTTCCGCTGCGCGGCGCACCTCAACGAGGACGACATTGACGAGGACTCGCAGCAAAAATGGACCATCAACAGCCCCGAAGTGTTCAACGACATCCTCGTGCTCGCCCTGCGCGAGATTCCCGTCGTCATCAACCACCACCTTCCCGTCAAGGAGTCCGCTTCTGGCCGCGTCTACGTCCAGACAGACAGCAAAAAGTTCAACACGCTCTCGCTGCTGCTCAAGACGTACACATCCGCCATCATGCACCTGCTCGGCACGCTGTCTGACGACCGCACCCTCAAGCTGACGCTGTCGGCCATCACGCCGATCCTGCCGTACCTGCTGTCGTTCAAGAAGCTCATCAAGGCGCTGGCCAAGGCCGTCGTCAACTTTTGGGCGCAGCCCGCCAGCTCCGAGACGACGCGCATCACCGCCTTCCTGGTGGTGCGGCGCCTCGTCACCATCGGCGACAAGGGCATCCGCGAGACGGTCCTCAAGTCGGTGTACCAGGGCCTCGTCCAGGGCTGCCGCATCACCAACCACCAGACGGTCCAGGGCATCAACCTGATGAAGAACTCGGCCGCCGAGCTCTGGGGCATCGACCCCGCTGTCGGCTACACGACCGCCTTCAGCTTCATCCGCCAGCTGGCCATCCACCTGCGCAACAGCATCGTGCACAACAAGAACGACTCGTTCCGCATGGTCTACAACTGGCAATTCACGCACTCGCTCGACTTTTGGTCGTGCGTGCTCGCCTACCACTGCACGCCGGAGAAGGAGGCCGAGGCCGGCAAGGAGAGCCAGCTCAAGCTCCTCGTCTACCCGCTCGTGCAGGTCACGCTCGGCGCCATGCGCCTCATCCCCACGGCGCTCTACTTCCCGCTCCGCTTCCACCTCGTGCGCGCCCTGCTGCGCACGTCGCGCGCCACCGACACGTACATCCCGCTGGCCTCGCCGCTGCTCGAGGTCCTCGCCTCGGCCGAGATGAAGAAGCCGCCCAAGAACACGACCCTCAAGGCGTTCGACTTTGCCGTCTCCTACAAGGCCTCCAAGTCGTACCTGCGCACCCGCGTCTACCAGGACGGCGTCGGCGAGCAGGTCGTCGAGCTCCTCGGCGAGTTCATGCACCTCTGGAGCAAGTCCATCGCCTTCCCCGAGCTCGCCCTGCCCGTCGTCATCCAGCTCAAGCGCTGGCTCAAGCAGTCGCGCTCCCGGTCGCAGGGCAACAAGAACGCCAAGCTCGCCGCCCAGCTCGTGCTCCTCGTGCAGAAGCTCGAGGCCAACGCCAAGTTTGTCGAGGAGAAGCGCGCCAAGGTCGACTTTGCGCCCAAGGACCGCGCCCAGGTCGACAACTTTTTGCGCGACTTTGACGCCGCCAAGACGCCGCTCGGCGCCTACATCATCGGCCAGCGCAAGTCGCGCGCCGAAAAGGCCAAGCTCCTCGAGGAGGCCCGCAAGGACGACGACAAGAAGCGCAGGGACGAGGAGAAGGCGGCCCTGGAGGACGACGACATGATGGACTCGGATGAGGACATGGAAGATGACGACGAGGACGACGAGGACGAGGATGAGGATATGGGGGACGAGTTTGACGTTGAGGATGACGAAGAAGACGAGGAAGACGACGAGTAGTGTGCGATGCAACATAGCAACAAAACATGTAAACCGGAGTTAGGCTGTATATATTAAAAAAGGATACCTCGATTTTTTCTTTATTACCACACCGTTCCGAACCATGCGCGGAGATGAGAGAAGCAGAATGGACTTGAAATGTTGCAACACAAATACAATCTTAATCACAGCTCGAGTCGAGTCGAGCGAGGCAGGCAGCTGGCGAAGAATAACAATATATACAACAAGACATGCTACAGGCATCCTGTCTGCGCCAGTACTTGCGCTGCCAACTTCAATCCAAGAAGTATCCTGGCTGAAAAACAGGAAAAAAAAAACCGTTAAACTCCAGCTTCATGTAATGTATGCTGTGAGAAGCAGTTTCCAACGAAGCGCCCAGAAAGAAGAAACAAAAAAATCCAAAATGCAAAAATAACAAAACGCCAGAATTAGTTCCCTCCTCGTACTATACTCCAACACCATCGAAGAAAAAAAGCAAAAATCCCCTTCCAACCTAATCCTCCAAAATTCCACATGCAATCGTTAAAATAAACACCTATAATGTTCGCTATTCATGATGCCACAGTAGGGGAAAGCCTTTCCTGTCTACTTCTTTTTTTGATACACTGAACCGGCTTTACTGGAAGCCCTCCCAGGTCAGCTGGTCGGTGACGTCGCGAACAGACATGCCGGTGATGTTGAGGACTGTCATCTCAAGCTCCTCCTCAGACATGGCCTGACCAGCAGCCTTTTGGCCCTCGAGGACATCGTACAGGCTGTAGATCTGGTCATTCTTCACCTCAAGGCTCTTGAGGAGACTTCGGATGTTCTCCGCGAGCGCCACGCGGTCCTTCTTGCCAATGGCCTTGTCGCTGTTGCTGTATTTGGTCTGCAGTTGCGAGAGCTCAAACTGCAGATGGCGGGATTCATCCTCCAGCCCCTTGATGACGAGAGCTAGCGCATGGCCAGGAGACTGTGCCGGACGCATAGTGGGATCCTCAACAGAGAGGTCGCGGTCCGTTACGGGAACAGGGCGGGGGATAGTGACACGCTTCTTACCTGCAGCTAGCTCGGTAGCTGTGCTGCGGTGCGAGGTGATGCGGGTGCAGACAATGCAGTTGTCGCAGCTATGCTCAGAGAGGCCATCGAGCACACGCTTGGCATCACTGGACAGAGCGGCACCGGTGCTTTGGTGAATGCTCCTGGTGGTTCCAGTGGTAATGTCGGTCTCCATAGTGTGCTGGACATTCTTTGTTTTGCGAGGGTGAGGAGTCTGTTCGCGGTTGCCAATAGGCTTGAAGATTCCTTGCACAGGCACACTCAGCTCAATTGCCTGATCCTGCGTATTACCCGTATCCAGAGACAAGGGCCCAGTGGTCTCGTCGTAGTCACTATAGTTTTCAAAGTGGGCCTTGGGCGGCTGGCGAGAAGCAGATCGACGCTTGCTGCCCTGGTTGGCGGCGGTTTTCAGCACACCGGGCTTGGCAGGAATGGAGAATGCTACTTTTTGGCCTGGATCGTTGGCAGCTTGGCCCTTCTTCTGAGGTAGGTTCACGTTGTGATTCGTGTTTGTCACAGACTCGGTGTAGTCGGCATCAGTCTGGCCAGTCATCTCCAAAGGATCAGGCAGCTCCTTGGTCTCTGTAGGGCCTTCAGCGCCAGATATGTTGGTATCGACCGTCATTTCAGGCATGAAGATACCAGCAGTAGTGTTCTCAGTCTCAATGTTGGCCTTGGGAGCTGGGCGGTAGTGGTCGATCTGCTCCTTGAGGAAGTTGACTTCATCCTTGAGCTTGAGGTTTTCCTCATGCAGATCGTGGATGCTGCGCTCAAAGCCAGAGTTCTCGCGTCTCAACATCTTGTTGTCATTGAAGTACTTCTCGTTGTGGCGAACGAGGCTTTGGTTGTCTTCTTGCAGCGAAGCCAATTCTTCATTCCGTTTGCGTAGCGTCTCAAGCTCCTCGCGAGCCGCATCCAACTCGTGCTGTACTTCGTCGAGGTCCTCGTTGAGAACGTCGTTGTCGTCGAATTGAGCCTTGTTGGCGCGTAGAAACTTGTTCTCAGCAAGCAGAGACTGGTGCTGTTGGCGCAGGCGATCATTTTCAGAACGCATGGTCCCCATCTCTGATTGGAGTGACTGCAGCTCGCTCTCAAGCTTGTCATTATCGTCGCGCAGGGATGAGTTCTCCAGCTCCAGAGAATCGCGGCTGTGGGTCACTGCCACAAGATCGCGGCGCAGGGTATCGTTGTCGTGACGGACTTGCTCAGAAGAGTCCAACTGCTTCTGGGAGGTCTCGAGGGCTTTTTCCTTGACCGTGAGCTTGCGAGTTAGCTTGTTGATATCATCGCACGCCTCCTGCAGTCTGGTGAGGACACGATCCTTCTCGTGGGTGATGGAGTCGGTGGCAATTTCGTTGGTGCTGAGTTTGCGCGTGGCCTGGTCTAGGCGCGCTTGCAATGTAGCAATTTCGGATCGAAGTCCTACAACATGTTAGCGTGGGAGCATAGCACGTGGCTGTGAGATACACACGGGAGTTTGACTCATTGGCGTGGCTATTGTGATATCCCTTGTCGGGATTCTGTCCCTTGGCTTTCAACTGAGCCTCAAGTCTCTCAACCTGTTGCTGCAAGTTCATGGCGTACTCTTGCACCTTTTCGTGGTGCTCTTGGAGAGAGACAATCTCTTCGCGGATCATATCCATAGATACAAAGATTCTTTCTTCATCCTGGGGAACCTTGACAGAGTCGACAGCGACATGGGCGGCAGCGGCGGGGCTTGCTTGCCTGTCGTGGACTCTACCCTGCTTGACGAAGATGGGGACACCATTTTTCATGGAGCCGCTGAAGCGTAGAGTTCCGGTGACAAAATCACCGAGGTGGGAGACATCGGGCATGAAAAAAGAACGCGCGTTGGCGCCGTTGTTGGGGCTGCCCATGGAGTTGTTGGGTGAAGGAGGTACAGCAGTAAAGCTGGACTTGGCCGAAGACACGTTTGGTGAGAAGCCATTAGCTCCAGACATGTGCTGGTGGTCTGCATGCTTGGGGCTACCCGAGGCTCTGCGAAGACGCTCAAAAGCTTCGGAAATGGAAGGCCTTCGTTGGGAGAGTGGTGCAGGTTCTGACGGTGCGCGGGCATGGGCACGCGAAAGGGGGCTGAGGTGGCGGTTGTTGCCCATCGAGAGAGCAGCAGCCGGAGACTTGGATAGCAAGACGGAGAGGTCGGTTTCGTCGTCGGCGCGAGCCTGCATGTCGGCGCGCTTGCGCTTGGAGGCATCCCAGATGTCTCGCGTGGAGTCTTCCTCGATGAACTTGAAAGGGGCTGGGTTGTTTTCCTTTAGAGGTCGCGCGTCGTTGTCGTAGAGGGCGGCCTTGGGCTTGGAAAAGTACTCAGGCCATTTGCGGTGGGCAGCGTCCCAGTTGACGGGCAGCTTCCTGGCCGCAGTGACGCGGGCAATGTCCTCGTTCAATCTACGAGTCGACTCGCCGTCGGGGTCGGAGAAGACAGAGGTCATGGTCGGGCTGACGGTGCCGTGAGAGCCGGTGGAGGAAGGTGGTGAGTTGAAGGGATTATCGCGGTTTGCGTGCATCTCGCGAAGGATGCGAGAGCGGAATCGTTGGGCAACGTCCGTCTCCATGGCTGCTGCGACGCGTACCGCGCGGTGCCGGGCAGGCTCGTGGTGGACAAGGGGACGGCGGTGCTGGTGTGTGTGTGTGGTGCGAATGCGGTCGAAGCTATTGCATGAAGCTGGTCAATTCAGACAAGATACTGGTTAAAGCTTTCAAGAAGAGGCAAACAGCGGGCAAGAGACGCGTATGAGCTAAAAAGACATGGGCAGTTGGAAATTGCAGATGGCGATGCTGGGTTGTGTCGATTGCAAGCCAGAGCGGGTGGAGCCTAGCCTAGCGCTTCTGTTTTGGGCGCAAAGTAAACAAACCCTGCGGGACGCGGCGGTTTTTTTTGCGGGCGCGCTCTGCCAATAGAAATCCTACAGCGGATTTTTTGATGCAGATGAGTGCGCGGGAGCCTCCAAACTGTGTGATGATCAGCAATCCTGCATGGGTTGTCTCGCACATAGTACATGGCCAGCGAAAGCCTATGAGATTCATGTAAAAGGCTGATCATCCCAACGAGCTGGAATTTCCTCGCCATGTACCTGGCTTTGCCAACTTTCAATGTGACTCTTGTTCGCATGTACAGTTGAATGCGGCTTCCAAGTCAGGCTCTATCATGTCGCTCAACAGATTGAGACAGGAAAAGACCGAGAGAAAATATTCGATATATCCAGCATAAATTAGCCATTTTCATCCATTTTTGCCATAATTATCTGCCAAAGTGGATGGCTGGCACTCATACACACAGGCCACCATCACTGTCCATTCTTGCAGCACATGCATGTACCCTCACGTGTAGTTATACTGATAATAGGCGGAAATAAGTGCCACCACAATAGCCTGCAAGCAAAACCTGTACAACACATGATCCCATAACCTGCATATATTTATTATTTACTCCGACCGTGGCACCAATCCCGGCCCTACCATATTAGACACCATCAATGGTCAGGAACCAGCCGTACCTAAGCCTCGACCAGTCTCGGCAATATGGTTGCGTTCCAAAGCGATCATATGCACCTGTTCCTCGCCCCTGCAGCCGATGGCCTACCCACCACCTGACACGCCGCAGTGAGCACGCTTGGCGCAACAGTGCAATATAACTAGGCCTAGATGTCTTTGTTGGACACATTATCCAATACTACTGTCACTTTCCACACCACCTTTTCGCTCCGTCACATACTACCGCTCGCCATCGTGGGCTTGCTGGCAGCTCCCCTCGCTTTAAGTAGCAGTTCGCATCGTCGACTGACCGTCGCGTGGGGAAGAACAGAGAAATAGGCCCGAGCAAGTGCCACTAATTGGCTTCGCTCAAGCTTGGCTGCAGACTCTGGCCATGCATGCTACCGACTGCCTGCAGCTAATAAACTAGTCTAGCTCACCAAGCTCAACCTTCCCAATTGGGCCTTCCCCGTCAGCGACGCCATCCCGCCTGCTCACAATGATTCCGAAGCGGGGTGCTTGCGGCCACCCATTCCTTTATTGCTCTCTGTCATGCTCGTCGAGCAGTCGTCGCGACTTGTTAGGTCTGCTGCTCGTCACTGCGCGCTGGTGCTGTTGCGTCTGTTGCGTCCGCGCCGAAGCGAGACTCCTCCTCCACGTTTCCGTTGCCCTCCCTCCACCGTCCTGCGTCCGTACCATACCAACGCTGACACCGGCGAGCTCGCGGGCCTTGCTTAGCCTTCTGACCTTGCCTCGCTCGAGTAAAAGGCCGAAATTATCGGACACAATGTTACACCCGTAGTGGCTGCACCATCAATACGTTCCGATCCCTTGATCCTACCGAGCGTCTTGGGGTTGGCAGTCAGCTCCCGGCACGTTACCTGACCAGGGGTCACGACATGCAGAGGCACGATGCTGGCCAACTATATTAGCATTGCTTGGGCCGGCCCTTTCCTGGCTCCCAACGGGACCAGTTTTCAGATATTTAGCAGTCGTGAAATCGGACTTGGCTTCCATCCATTAGCACAAATATACGCCATGGCTGCATCTTTACTCGCTGTCGGCCTCTACGGCCTTGCAGCGTTGCCGAGTGTCTCGGCCAGCGCCAACACGCGCTACTGTTCTGTGCTTGAAAGTGCTAGCTCTACTTCCGACTGCCGCTCGCTCCCGCATAACTTTCTGCAAGTTCGAGGCACATCTGCCTCGGCGACTGCGTCTCGTTCGACTCCTGACATCACCATTCTGCAAAACACTTTCAAGGCTCTCGCCGACTTGCAGAATGACTACTTCAAGGAGACGCAGAATACTTGGCCTGATGCCATTGACTGGACTGCTGCCGTCATCCAGACCATTGTCTCGGGTACCATGTCGACTCTGACGCAGTCTCTCGATGCTGCTGTACCTGGCCAGAGCTGGCAGCAAAAGGAAAACCTCCTCTCATTTTTGCATGAACAAATCGTCAGCGCTTACTTCGGCCAACAAGCAGAGAGAATTCTAGGAGAGGTATGCGGGACTCAAACTTCTTGCCAGGTGAGACTAATTGCTGATTACTTTTATAATAGGCATACGATGATGTGCTTTGGGTCGTGCTCGGCTGGATCGAGGCCATCAACTTTCGCCGTCTCCATGAAGATCTACACTACCCTGATGGAGGATTCAGCGACAAATCAATCCCAGACGATCTCACACAAGCAGTCAAGTCCATGCCTTGGCACGGCCAGTTCTGGGTCGACACCTTTGCTCAGCGCGCCAACGAGTTCTGGGACTATTCAACGCAGGGCTGGGATACCACACTTTGCAACGGTGGCATGACTTGGAACCCGCGTCTGGAGACTTACAAGAACGCCATTACCAACGAGCTGTACATTGCAGGCTCCATTGCCATGTATCAAAACTTCCCTGGCGATCGCCTGAACGGCACCGGTGCGCACGACCCGCGCCATCTCCAGGCAGCCAAAGATGGCTACAAGTGGCTGATGAATGTCGGCATGATCAACAACCAGGGTCTGTTTGTCGATGGCTTCCACATCAGCCACAACAACCCTAGCAACACACGTTGCGATGTGCGTGACGAGCAGGTCTATACATACAACCAGGGTGTCGTATTGACAGGAAACCGTGGTCTGTTCGCCGTGACAGGAGACCCTTCCTACGTTGACGACGGTCACAAGTTCATCAAGTCTGTCATTGCTGCCACAGGTTGGGATCTGCAAAACGACAAGCCAGTCGATAGCCTGAACAATGGCCAGCTGCCACCGTGGCATGGAATCGGTCGTTACGGATTCCTTGAGGAGTCGTGCGACGCCTCTGCTACCTGCTCCCAAGACTCGCAGACGTTCAAGGGCATCTACTTCCACCACTTGACCGCATTCTGTAGGCCGCTGACGTTGACGCACGGCAACACCAAGGTCAACGAGCAAGCCTTGATGCAAGTGCGCCAGGCACATGCCGCGTCATGCCGCACATATCTCGGCTGGATCAAGCACAACGCTGATGCCGCACTCCAGACGCGTGATGGCAGAGGCCACTTTGGCATGTGGTGGGGAGCCAACGTGTTCAACGTTGATGCTGCGCGCTCCGCCGATGGTATTGACCACTTTGCCGCGAACAAGACTGATTATCGAAACGAGGGTACCCCGCGCAACCAGCTCTGGGGTGTCCAGGATGTGTTTGTACCTGGTGGTGGAAACGCCACGGCCAACGGCGGTGCCATGAAGTTCGCGGCCTCGGGTGATCCCAACAGTCGCGGTCGCGGACGCACCGTTGAGACACAGGCTGGCGGTCTTTCGCTGCTCCGAGCTTATTGGGAGATTTCTCAGTCTTCTTAGAAAGGTTACTGAGGCTGAGGCTGAGGCTGGACTTGTTTCAAATGATTGAGGCTATGCTTTGGATCTACAAGCAGAGCTACTTTAAAAATAAGAAAATGAAAAATAATTTAATATATTTAGTATATTTTATATTTTATATTCTATATTTTATATTCTCCTTGACTCTATCCTTTACATCTTATATTCTCCTTGTATATTTTATATTTTATATTCTCCTTGTATATTTTATATTTTATATTCTCCTTATACATTATATATTTTTTATTCTCCTTAGTTATATATTTTATGTTTATATTCTCCTTATATATTTTATTTTGGCTATCATTTTTCTGTCCCTGGCGGCACCTCTGTATGTACTCTGTTACGTCACAGTAACGATCCTTGCCAGCTTCGGGCCGGTCTCCCGCAGGATGCATTTTCACAGCAATGAGAGCGTCCATGTATAAATTATTTGAGAATTATTTCGCAACCAAATAAACTTGAAATGCAGTAGTGGTGTGCATTTGATCCTTTCCCCCTTTCACTTCAACCGTGTCCTCCAAACTCCCTCGTCTACATCTTCTCCGGAGGCGCCGTCATCGACCCAGGCATGTAAGCGGGCGGCTCCTCCTCCGGGCCCTGCACGGGAATGTGAATCAGCTTCTCGCTCGGCTGCGCGCCGTGCGCGGTGTAAAAGTTGCCATTCTCAAATCTCGTCTCCATCTGCGGCGGAGACGCCGCCGCCGCAGGAGCGGGCAGGGCCTTGTGAGACGTGCGCCAGCCGCAGCAACCCCCCTGGCGACGCTCGGCGCGGCGCATGTGCTTTTCGGCCTTGCGGGCGTGCTTCTCGGCCTTCCAAGCCTGCTTGTGCTCGCGGCACAGCTGCTTCCACTCCTGCTTGGTGAGCGCGCGGCCGTCGTGGTTCTCGCCCAGGTGCTCGCGCTTGAAGCTTTCGATGCGCTGCTTCTTGTGGTGGGTGTGGCAGATGGCGATGCCAGCGCACACGGCGACAAGGATTCCGACAACCATTTTAAATATGAATTCAAGTGTGAAGAGGCTAAATTTTAAATAGCAAAAAGTCAAGATTCCCGGTTGCTTGACGTTGAAAACAATAGTCAACAAAACTTGATACAAGTTGTGTAGGGTAATCTGGATATAGGTGTAATTGAGTAAATCGTAGTGATGATGCAAAAAACAAAGAATCCTGTTGAATGGAAATCCTGAAAGATTATATATCCGTCTTTCCAAATACTTTGACTGTAAACTACATCTGTCATATGCGTCGCCGTCATCAGCCCTAGCGAATCAACTTACACGATTACGCTGCGCCTACGCCTCGTCATACGCATTGATGACGCGGCAGGCCGAGCCAACTCCCACGCATCGGACCTCCGACTTCTTGCCTCTCCCCAGCAAATGGAGACTCGACTAGCCAATGACGGTATCTTGCTGCCTGTGGCTACATGGCATGTGCTAGCCCGGCCCCGCCAGAAAAGCAGCCTTACAAGGCTCATCGTCGCGTGCTTTTCGTCCTTTTCTCGCCTCCATCTCGCACTCGCTTGTTAGTGCGCGCCTCGCCCGGACTAGTCTCGGGACCGAAGAGCGACAAGGACAACTATTGTCCGAACTTGCAATATCAGTGAATTACGGTTCGCATATACCTCAAATAATGAAACCAGGTACAGAACCAAAGTAAATCATTTGTCATTGTCGAGTATCGTCTCCATCTGCGACTTCTGCGGCGTTTGGTGCTTGCTCCCGCGTCAGGGTTGTCTCGCTTGAAACCAGCAAGAGCAAGCACCAGCTGGAAGCTGTAGAAGCCACAGTCGGCGCAAAAGAAAACCTAATCGTGAAAGTTTTGTGGCATTCTTCCTGCGCCCGTAACAAGATAGTAGCAACCTCAATTCACTCTCTGATTCCGAATTTATGAAGTGGCTCTGTCCAACTTTCTGCGCTCTCTTAATCGGCTGCCCTTGTCGAACACACCGGTCATTGCTCTGATTATAGGATGATGTGTCCACAATTCTCTCCCACCCAGGATCGCAGGCATTTTCAATATGATGCCGCACCACCTGTGAGAAAATTATCAAGTCGCTTCGACCAGGACATGACAGAAATTCGATTATAGCATATGCTCCGGTGCTTTGAATCTCGAACTTGTGCGCATATTGGCGGCAACGGGGAGCCTCAGTGATGCAAGAGTACCGAGTCATAGGACGGGGGGGCGTAGTGTGACGACATTCTGTAAGCAAAATAGACGTCGGTACTGGACAGGAAATGCAGGAAGTCACATGGTGTTCGACTCCTGGATGTTCGATAGGGACTCTCGAGGCAAAGAACTTGCATATTGCCGAGCTAGAAGCAAGACTAAAGTTGGAAGACTCTTAAAGAGTATCGATGGCGGCGTTGGTTTTTATATAGTTGAGAGTAAGCAGAAAACGATACAATGCATAGTTCAAATTTCGGGCAGCAATTACAAGACCGGCCTTGACGCCTAGCCGTATTCATGCACTTGGTTGCGTTGCAGACGATGTAGTATGGCAGCAGCTAACTGTGAACAATGGCCAACTCGTCGAGCAAGCCTGTGCCAAGCGTAGCGACTTCCTTCGGGAAATAAGGGAAGCGGAGATTTTCGAGATGGCAAGGAGAAGGCGGCCAAGGATCTTGTGAGGAACAATGTCGAACATGCGTATCTTCTCTGGTGGGGTGACTCTGGCTGGCGGGCAAGCTGAGAGCACATGTAAATATCGTTAATGAGTACACGCAGCTGTTTGAAAAGACGTGAACTCGGATTCTGGGAGCTGCGAGAATGTTACATCACATGCTGAACAGCGTGCAGCGTTTGTGCGCCGATTGGCCACGACAGAAGCAGGGGTAGCTTATCAGATATGCATTTTTTTGGCTGAGGTATATTGGGGAGAGTATGCAGAGAGCATGCATGCACGCCGACTGCATGTTGAAAGGGCGCCATCTCCTGCAGAGGGTAGATGCGCGGGCAGATTCGGGATGGGCGGATCAGCAAGGTCGTGTTTGTATGGAAGAGCAGGTGTGAGTTTTGGTACAACGGTTGCGCCATGTACATTCTGAGGTGTGTGATTGAAAATGCTGAAAAGGGAAATGCGGAAGCAGATGGTGCATGCGCGCTTGTGTCTAGTTTGGGATCGCTAATGATGGTATGATAGCCTCGTTGATGAAAGAGATGAAAGAAGCGGTATGGACGGCAGCCCACCACAGCCTCTTTGGTGGGTTGGCGGGGTAGACATGCACCAAGAGTCTCCAATTTTGAAATGTTTCAGCGGGCGTTGGGTCATTTTTGGGGGATTTTGGGGTCGCTGCCCACTGAAAGGCTGCTGATTAGGCCTCAACAGCCAACCCGCGTCCCCACAAAAACTTTTTTTCCCTTTGGGTTCCCCCTCTGCCGGCACCGGAACCTGCCTGGCAAGTCACAAGCTCCAGCCTAAGCAAGCCTAGCACCTGGGCCACGGCACCCATCTGACTTGCTTCGGCTTGGGATGCTAAACCAGATTGACACTCGAGGATGGGCAGATGTGACACACGGAAATGCAAAAATACCTGTTACTGGCTCCGGCCGAGGGCACGCGTGTGGACGCGGACGCCAACCAGGTGGAGGGAGGGGAAAGGTCGTGGCTGGATTTAAGTGTAGGCGAGGCCACCTGCGAAAAACAAAAAATAGAAGTGCAAAAACACTACAATCATAACAGAAGCAGAAGCAGTGACTCAGTATCGAATTGACCCGGAGTTTCTCTGGTGGAGAGAGTCATGGGTCTCTGGAGCGAAACCGCTACGATTCTGCCCGTCCACGCAGATGTGCTGCCGCCGACCAAGGAGCAGCCGCAGCGCCTGCAGCCCGCTATCAGTTCCGTCAGTGCCAGCGAGTCGGAGCACCAGCGGCGCCCCCAGCTTCTGCGCCGCCCCAGCAACTGGGTCGACCAGCTTTTAACCAGCGACTGGCCGCTTTCGACACCACCACATCACAAAAAGTCCATCGACACCGACCCCTTTGACATGCCCTCGCTCAATGGCCTCGCCGCCTCTGCCCTCCCCGACGACGGGGTCGGCCCCGAGCAGACAAACGGCACCTACACCGAAACCAACGGCAACGGCCTCACCCACAGGCCCAAGACGCCCACCACGTCCGCCATGGCCCTGACCGAGTACAGCGTCTGCCCCTCGCCGCCATCGGAGACGGCGCAGGCGCGCATCAAGCAGATTGTCCCCGACGAGTTTCTGCTGCCAGACGGCTATCCCGATGTATGTTTTTTTACTCTCGCAGACGCAATGGGTCAAATCAATACAACATTGCTGCCATGATGCAATATAATCTCATCTCTAACACAACCCGCAGTACCTCCGCATGATCCTCTCCGCCACCTCGCGCATCTACGAAGCCTGCAAGGCCACACCGCTCACCCACGCCGTCAACCTCTCCAACCGACTCGAGTGCAACGTTCTCCTCAAGCGCGAGGATGAGCAGCCCGTCTTCAGCTTCAAGCTGCGCGGCGCCTACAACAAGATGGCCCACCTCGACCCGGCCAAGTCGTGGAAGGGCGTCGTCTGCTGCTCGGCCGGCAACCACGCTCAGGGCGTCGCCTACTCGGCGCGCAAGCTCAAGATCCCCGCCACCATCATCATGCCCGAGGGCACGCCCAGCATCAAGCACACCAACGTCGCCCGCCTCGGCGGCCACGTCGTCCTGCACGGGCCCGACTTTGACGCCGCCAAAGAGGAGTGCGCCCGCCGCGCCAAGCAGGACGGCCTCATCAACATCCCGCCCTTTGACGACCCCTATGTCATTGCCGGCCAGGGCACCATCGGCAACGAGCTCTTTGCCCAGGTCAACATGGCCAAGGTCGAGGCCATCTTTTGCGGTGTCGGCGGCGGCGGCCTGATTGCCGGCATCGGCGTCTACGTGAAGCGCATGGCGCCCCACGTCAAGATCATCGGCGTCGAGGCCGCCGACGCAAACGCCATGGCCCAGTCTCTGAAGAAGGGCGAGCGCGTCGTCCTCAAGGAGGTGGGCCTGTTTGCCGACGGCGCGGCCGTGAAATCCGTCGGCGAGGAGCCCTTTCGCCTCGCCAAGGACGTTGTCGACGAGGTCATCGAGGTGAGCACCGACGAGATCTGCGCCGCCATCAAGGACATGTACGACGACACGCGCTCCGGCCTCGAGCCCGCCGGCGCGCTGCCCATTGCCGGACTGAAAAAGTACGCCGCCGCCCACCCCTCGCAGGACGCCAAGCGCAGCCTCATCGCCATCACCTCGGGCGCCAACATGAACTTTGACCGCCTGCGCTTCGTCGCCGAGCGCGCCACCCTCGGCGAGGGCAAAGAGGTGCTGCTGTCGTGCCAGATCCCCGAGCGGCCCGGCGCTTTCGCCAAGCTCATCGAGACCATCATGCCGCGGCCCGTCACCGAGTTCTCGTACCGCTACGCCGAGGGCGACGTCGCCAACGTCCTCATCGGCATCTCCCTCACTGCCCCCGTCGCCCAGCGCGCCGAGGAGCTGCACCTGCTGCTCGCCCGCGTCCGCGAGGAGGGCATGCGCGTCACCGACCTCTCGGCCGACGAGCTCGCCAAGAGCCACGTCCGCTACCTCGTCGGCGGCCGCTCCGGCGTCGCCCACGAGAAGCTCTTCATGTTTACCTTTCCCGAGCGGCCCGGCGCCCTCGAGCGGTTTCTGCTCGCCGTCCGTCCGAAATTCAACATTAGCCTCTTTCAGTACCGCAACTACGGCGGCGACGTGGCCAAGATTCTCGCCGGCATCGCCTGCCCCGACGACGAGATGGCCGAGCTGCTGGATTTCCTCAAGGAGCTCGGCTATCCGTTCCAGGACTGCACGGAGTCGGAGGTGTACAAGACGTTCCTGCGGACGTAGACGTGACACTCCAGCATGTGGAAGTTGTTTGCTATACAGATTTGGGATTTCATTGGCGTTTTTGGGCGTTTGTGCCAGTTTTCACCACATACAAAGGAAAAGGGGACGAAATACAGACAGAGAAGTTGAAGTTGGACTTTTCATGCACTGATGGATGCTAAAGAACTTGTGAGGGAGAAAAAAAAAGTTGATGCTATACATGGATGGGTCCATTTTGGAGCTGTAGAATAAAATCTTCACATCCACTACCGGATGAGGTTTAGATGACCTTGATCAAGCTACGCAGTAATTTCAATGATTTGAACAAAGCATAAAATATCACAGCGGATTTTACACTACGGGCTGCTTTGGCCCAATCAACACACAATTCCTGCACATTGGCAGTCATCTCTTGCAATCTGGATACGCTGATATGACGCCCGCCATGCTCATGACATCCGTCGACAAAAGGTCCTTACAAAGCAGTAGCGTAATGCATGTCTAGGAAAAGCTCTGGCTTACATGCAATATACCACCGGCCGATCTACCATAAACGGCGAAACGCATAAATACGCGCACCTTTGTTCTGCCTATTCAGGTGAGACTTGCATGGCCGCCAAGATGCCCCCCGTCCGCTGACAAGGCGGCGCGCCAGGCCGCAGCGAGCAGCCTTCTCCCGAGGCTAGTCGTACAAAGTCGTAACGCGCGCGCATGAATGATGTGCGAATCCTTCTTTTCGTTCACATGAGAAACTCGGACAAAAAAGTCACCGACATCGAAATCTGGCATTGTGATTTGCCTTTGCCATGGGTGGTAAGCGTGCAGCGCACACCCCTGGCTAGTGGCGAATCTCGCTGGCTTCTCGTTTGGTGCACCCTTCGGAGGTGCCGTGACAAGTCACAGAGTTGAGCGGTGGTGGCGGACGGCGCGCTGAGGGCTCAAATGCCGAATTGCCTTGCCAGCTCAATGGCGCCGAAACCAAAAATTGCGCAGCAGAATACCGCCGAGCGATGAATCAGAAAAGAGAAACGTGACACTGGCGGCCTTTGTTCCGATTTGTAACCTATCAGCGAGCTGACCATTCCTAGCTGTGGTATTTTGCGAGCTGCAAAGCTGGTGTACGTCTTGCTTGGTCAGTCAGTCTATGGATATTAGCTGGCCCTAAGACAGCTCGCACAGGCCATATATTGTTTTCATGTAGAGAAAAATCCAAGCAGAGTGGCGGCCTGGCTGCAGGACGCCAGAGGAATGAGGTACCCTGGCCCTGGGAAAATCCGCAAGGGCCCGGGAGACGGACGCGGGCAGAGCGGGATGGATTTTCCAGGCGTGTTCCATCAGGCTTCTCCCGCAGGGGTGGTGGACAAGGGGGGGCCAGCCTGCGCCCTGTGCTTTATTTGCGAACGGGAGGGCTAGCCAGGGGGCCAGAGGCTTGTTTTGATGAAAAAAGCCGCTTGGGCTTTGTTGATGCGAAATGAGATTGATATTTGGCATAGACAAGCAACCTGATAGATTTGCGATTGCCGTCACACAACCGGGGGGTAGAAGGTCGATACAGCTGTGTTACGTGGACCGGGACGCCTGATGCAGAGCTGCAAAGCATTGCTTTGGCGGAAAAGCTGACGTTGTTCAAGATTGCTGCTTTGAATCTCTGTGTGACTAGCTCTGGCATACCAGTAGAGTAGGATGAAAGAAGAGAGATATCCGTCGGGTATGCTTGGCGCTGGTGAGCAAGCCGTGTCTCGCAAGGCTGCAAGACAGGCAGAGCGGACAATGACTAGCAGACTTGGCATGGACGGTAGCGAGATTGGCCATATGATTTGGATGTTGCCCATTGTTGAAGCTGATGCAGTTGATGGCAAGACTTTGCTCTCTTTCTCGGTTCGGTGGCAAACACGAGCCGAACAAACGGGCGACGGAGCATCGTATGGGAGCAGGTTTTGCCTCTGCATCTCGTGTCAGCTGGTTGCCAAGATTTTTGAGACCAGTTGTTCCCTGGAAACGGGCGATTAGCTGTGCCGCGCGCGAGTAAGGCTCAGTGTGATATCGCGATTTGAATTTGCTGCGGTTGTGTTTCGGCGAGCAGTCCGAAAGCGACCAGGCAGTGGTGCAGACGATGTGAAGGTATCAAGTTTTTGGTGGAGGCGGAGCGACGATGGTAGCGTTGCTGACAGCCTACCTCGGTACGTACCTAGGGGTACCTGAGGTACCTAACAAGGTAGGCACTGAGGATGCGCTATCGCTCTGTTTTAGGCTGTTGTTGCGCTGTAATCTGGAAAAGCTCCTTCACTTTCTCGTTGGAGCCCACTGAGCGAGTCCCCCCAAGTCCCCTAAAATAAGATGGCATGGAGGACATCTTGGAAGCCCCTCCGGACGCCCCTCTGGACGCCCCTCTCCCCTCTGCAGAGCCCCGCTGCGGACACTGCAGCTGCAGGTCAGGTAGGGTACCCCGGTAGGTAAGGTGGTAGGTAGCTACTTGGTACATGTCCCAGCCAGCTGGGTGCTTTGTTTGCCACGACGCAGCCACTTGATGATGTGATGGAGGCACTGCTGGATTTGAGGAAAGAAGCAAATTCGACAAGAGAAAAACGCGTATAGGAGAATTCTACTCAGTGTCAGTAGGTCGAAATGTATCCTTGAATGGGGTATTACATATATCGGTAAACCCCTCCCCACTCCAAAGTCCCCTCACCAATAATTACCCCCAAAAAAATCTCCAGGAGCCCGCTGTCTACCGTCCGCCCGCTGCCTGCCAGCTGCTGCCAGCTGCTGCCCACCTGCACCCGCTGAAGCTCTCTGATCTCTGCTTTTGCTTTTGCTGCTGCCGCTGCTTCTGCTTCTGCGTCTGCTACGGCTGCCTTTGCCCGCATCACACACACCCCCAGGCTTAGACTTTCCACGCCTTCTCAATGCGGACAACCCGCTTCCTTTACCTGCAACATCCTTTTGTCAGTTCTGCAACATCTTGCAAACACCACACGCCGCATCACCAACATCCCCGTCTCTCATAAACATCCTTACACCAAAGCTTCAACGCCCTGCCGCCGCCACTGGTTCTCTCAACATCTACATCGGCGCGCCCCACGCTCGTGCACAGAGACACTGGGCGCTTTCTCCTTCTCGGCCTTGGTCTTGTTAGTTTGCTGCAAGCTGCAACTGCACAACCTCCCCATCGCCCACCCAAAAAAAACAGCGTCCCAGAAAATCAGCCCCGAACCGGGTTGCGATCAGCCTAAAACCGCACCCTAGCCTGCCCTGGCCCTCTCTTGATTGGCGCTGACGCAGAGACCCCTCCTCCAACCGCCAACGCCGACACCCTGCTTTTACCCTTTCGAGCTCCTCACGCTTTCTGTTCCGCGACACTCATCATCATCTTTTCTCTTCTTCCTTGGCGTTGCTAGCTGTCCTACTGTCTCGGGCAGCCTCACCACCAGCCTCTACCAAGAAAACACCAGCCAGTCGCCATTGACTTTGGCCCTCTGCCTTCTTTTCACCACCCACACGCGCCACAAGACCTGTCAGTGCTACCGCCCAGGAAGCTTGCCTTGATGCACCCTAAGCTAATCCTGGCTTACCAACAGTTGACGGCCTTCGCTTCCATCGCACGCGACCACGTCACCACTGCTGCACCCGACTTCCGCCAGCAGCTATAATCTGCCCCAAAGCTATCTCTTCTCGCCGCATCATATGGTACAGCTATGAGCTGTGTTGTGTCCTTCTCTTCGCCACCGTCCCTTTGACCCCGCGGCCATTCAGCTCTTCCCTGCCGGCTAGAGCACTGCGCTCTTGTCAGATCTGCTTCAAGCTGCTGCTCGCACTATTGTTCATATTTCGGCAGCCTGCTGCATCCCGACCGCGAGACCATATCTGCCGCAACTCTCCGACTGTATACCACGTTTGAGCGAAACAGATCTCGACGGAGCATGCAGGTACCGGTACAACCGGACTCTTAGTTGCCACAGCTCCCCGGTCAACTGAACTGCAGCTGCACACGCTGCGACCACCATCTGTCAACGCCTCGATTGCACACAGGCCGTTTGTTGTTCAAGCAAACAGCCGCAGGCGCCACCGCGCGCTCCCGAGCCCCCAAGCTCCAGCGCAGGAACCCGGTAGTTGATCTCTTTCGTAGCGTCTTCCGGCAGCCACAATGCGTCGAAGTCGCTCGTCCGGTTCATCCTCGCCATTTCGGGCCTTGGCTCATCATCAGCCTCCCACTGCTACAGGGGACTCTGTTTCCCTTATTCGTTCCTTCAATGTCGAGACAAATCCGGCCCGGCCCATACGGCCCTCACCTCTAACAGCATCCACGATTCGCGACATGCCCCTCGATTTGGTCGATCGCCTACGGTCGTTCCCCCTCTTCCAATCCGCCCCCGAAGACTTTTTGGTGGAAATTGGCAATCATTTGAAGCCCCAGGTGCAAGCCGCAAACGACCATGTCGTCGCCGAGGGCGATGACGCAAAGGCCATGTACTGGCTCGTCCGCGGAGTGGTCGCTGTTACCTCGCGCGATGGGGAGGCAGTCTATGCAGAGCTCAAATCTGGCGCCTTCTTTGGCGAGATTGGTGTTCTGATGGACATGCCTAGAACGGCCACCATTGTCGCCAGAACAAAATGCTTGCTATTGATCTTGAAGAAGGAGGACTTGCAAACAATTATGCCAAAATTTCCGCAGATGGAGCAGGCTATTCGTGAGGAAGCGCAAGAACGCCTGACACTCTTGAAAAAGAAGCGACAAGAGGGCAACTCTTTAGTAAAGTCCCCAACCGGTGATCTCGGTGCACGAACAGCCGCTCCTGGTGAGGTGTCCCGAGGTGATAGCGGTGTGCTCAAGGACGGTACTGTTGTCAATTCGAAAAAGCGCAAGTCTCCTAGCCCGGGAATTATTGAGGACCCGGCCGTGGGAAGCGCCATTGGCAGTGGATATGTCAATATCAGACATACTCTACGCGAGCTACCGCTCTTCTCCAACCTGCCTCCCGAAATTCTACACTTCCTCGGTCTTAGTGCCCAGCCCAAAATGTATCCGCCGTTCAAAGACATTGTCAAACAGGGAACTTCTGGCAGCGAAATCTTCTTCATCGTTCAAGGAGAAGCAGAAGTCGTTCATGTGCCCACTAAAGATGCGTACAAGAAGAATATGCGCATACCCAAGAGACCTCGACTCAAGGCGGGTCAATATTTTGGCGAAGTATCTAGTCTAGGACTGTCGAGGGAGCGAACCGCCACTGTTCGATCGATTACCACTGTGGAATGCTTGATGATACCAGGGGATACGTTGGACGAGCTCTGGCGCCGATGTCCTGCAGACATCAGGTCGCAAGTCGAAGAGACGGCTCGCACAAGAATGAACCAAAAAGAGGACGACGTCGAAATGACTGACGTCGACCGCCCCCCTACACCATCCACTCCCAGCAAGCCGCAACCACCTCACCTCACGCTGACGAACCCATCGAAGCCTGCCTCGCCAACGAAAGACGACTCAGATCGTATGGAACCCAAAGACCCCGACCCTTTTCTGAGTGTCAACATGGAAAATCTGCGCAACAGAAGGCGACACTCTCTGGCGCCACCGATCCCGACTCCTGATCATTCCAAAATGAATGGCTTGCCCTCACCGGACGGAACAACTTTGAAATTTGCCTTTTCACAAACCTCACTTGACTCGGACGTGCCAGCAAAGCGCGCCAGGACGAGTTCTCGTCCGACATCGGGCTCAACGGGACCTGTGCTTTCCGATGCCATTCTTGTCCGCATATTTGAATACTTTGATGTTGTTGAGCTGCTCAAACTGCGCATTGTGAACAGCCATTGGCGGCGAATCATTACAACGCACCCCGATGTTTGCAGAAATGTTGACCTGTCCAGTTACAACCGACATGTCACGGATCAGGCCCTCACGCAAGTTCTGGTCCCCTTCATTGGCACCCGGGCCAGAATTATTGATCTCAACAACTGCTTTCACATAAGCGACGACGGCTTCTCTGCTCTGTGGAAGGGTTGCGGCAAAAATGTGCGATCTTGGAAGATGCGATCGGTATGGGATGTCTCGGCAAGCCAGATTCTGGACATGAGCGAGAATGCCAAAGAGCTGCAGGAGGTTGATTGGAGCAACTGTCGCAAAGTGGGTGACAACCTTTTGGGGCGTGTTGTCGGCTGGATTGTTCCGGAGCATTCGCCAACCATGCACAAGAAGGTCGTATCACATTCTCATAAAAAGTCGAAATCACGGCATCACGTGGAAACGGCAAACGAGAACCCTCCGCCGCCGGGCACAGTAATTGGATGCCCAAAACTCCATACGTTGAACCTCTCTTACTGCAAACACATTACCGACCGATCGATGGCTCACCTTGCCGCGCACGCCTCGGACCGCATACGCTCACTTTCTCTTACACGGTGCACCTCTATTACTGACGCGGGGTTTCAGTCGTGGGCACAGTACAAATTTGAGAAGCTGACACACCTCTGCCTTGCTGATTGCACATATCTGTCTGATCATGCAGTTGTTGCGCTTGTCAATGCCGCCAAGAGCCTGACACATTTGGATCTCTCCTTCTGCTGCGCCCTGTCAGATACAGCGACCGAAGTGGTGGCGCTGGGACTACCGAAGCTGCGAGAGCTGCGTCTGGCATTTTGTGGCAGCGCCGTCAGCGACGCCAGCTTGCAGACGATCGCGCTTCATCTGCCCGAGCTGGAAGGTCTGAGCGTGCGTGGCTGTGTTCGAGTGACGGGCAAAGGAGTGGAGAGTCTGGTTAAGGAATGCACCTGGCTGAGCTGGCTTGATGTGAGCCAATGCCGAAACTTGGAAGCATGGCTCCGGAGCGGCGGCCCCATGAAATGGGGATCGGGCACTCAGCTGCTGAGCGGGTGGTCTTCGGACGAAGATGATGACGCGCCGAGCTTCAGTCCGCCGAGCTTTGGACCCAAGGTGATGAGCGTCAACAAGCTCACAAGCACAACGAGCTTTGCGCGACGGTCAGGGCTAGGCGCGGCGAGAGGAACGCGAAAGCCGGTGAATTTTATAGTGGAAAAAGGCCCAGTTGGGCTGAGATAGAGTGAAGGCATCATGGGCGTAATGGGCGTACATACAATGTTACAGGGGAGGAACTGGAGATGATACCCAAACGGCTGTGCTTTTGTTGTGTAGAAGACGGGAACCAATTGGATATAATGTCTACGATATTTACGAATCAATTACATATTGAGTTTACTGGAGTAATAGGACTGGCTACAGGAATACACAAAGACGCAACATGAGAATAAAAATAAAAAATAAATAAAATGGCTGACAATTGTCTGAAGTGACTAATTGCCAATTGGAATTGCAACCAAGGCAGACCCGGGACGTTTGGGTCGCGGAGCGGATATTACGGGCTGGTGGTTGTGGTCTGTCCACTGAACCACGGCGGCTGAGGCGCAGCGTGGCGAGCGTTCGCACGAAGATTCGACTCCGTTCCACATCCCATTATTAGCCACACGTGACCCGGACTTAAAGTGCCCCAGCGGCCTGCCTTGCTCCGACCCGCTGGCTGGCCGGGATGCTTTCGTCATTATTATTAGCAAGCAGGCAGGCCATTGGGGAAGAGCTAGCTCGGCCTGAGGCAAACCGATATTTATTCCACAGGCAACCCACCATCGTCATCTCTTGCACAACCTGCAATTGCCATCAGCAACCAAGTCCGACTGACATCGCAAACACAACACACACACATCATGTCGTTTACATTGAGTATTCGGCAGGGCCCTGCGCGTCTGGCGCAGCGTCTTCCCGAGCTCACCAAGACCAGCTCCGCCTCCATCCTGCGGGCGACCGCCGCTGGTGCCCCCGCCCGGAGCTTCCACCAGATGGCCTCGTCCAAGACGGCCCCGAAGATGATGTCGCGCATCGCCACGACGACGACCCGCAGCAGCAACGCCGCCTTTCAGGCCAAGAACGGCATCCGATTCTACAGCCAAAACGGCGGCTACCAGCAGACGGCCTCGGCGCCCAGCAGCCGCACCCGCAAGCTGCTCGTCGGCGGCGCCATCTTTGGTGGCACGCTCATGGCCATCAACATTGTCTTCAACCGCGAGACCCGCGAGGACGGCGGCATGCCCGTCTACGAGCGCGAGTACCTCAACAACACCTTTTTGCACACCGGTCTCGGCGTCGGCATCATTGCCCTGACGGCCCGCCAGATGGTCCAGTCGGGCTTCGTCTACCGCATCATGACGGCGAACCCGTGGGTGGTTGGTCTCGGCGGTCTGGCCCTGAGCTTTGCTACCATGATTGGCACTCGTTCCATCAGCCCTGACAAGTAAGTTTTTATGTCTCTCATGTTTTCGTTGCTTTCCAGTGCCCTGTCTCGCGGTAGAAATGACGCTAACACGTTGCATAGCTATGTTCCCAAGTACGCCCTGTGGACCGCCTTCAACGCCACCCAGGCCGCCTTTGTCGCCCCGATGCTCGCCTTTATCCCCGGCGCCCTCCTCGCCCGCGCCGGTCTCTACACCGTCGCCATGATGGGCTCCCTGGCCGTCGTCGGCGCCACCGCCAAGCAGGAGAAGTACCTCTACATTGGCGGTCCTCTCCTGGCCGGCGCCGCCATCGTCGCCGCCTCGGGCTTCGCCCCGCTCATCCTCCCCGTCACCGCTGTGCGCACGCTGGCCTTTACCGAGAGCATCTGGCTGTACGGTGGTCTCGCCGTCTTTGGCGGCTTCACCCTGTACGACGTGCAAAAGGTGCTGCACCACGCCCGTCTGGCCCAGGCCGGCTACATGAAGCGTGACCCTGTCAACGAGAGCATCTCGCTCGAGCTCGACTTCCTCAACATCTTTATCCGCATGGTCCAGATTCTGTCCATGAACCAGCGCCGCAAGTAAAGGAAGCTTGGTGTCGATGGGTGGAGGACGGGGGAAGAGAGAAATAGAGCGGCAAGGGTGCATGAATTGAGAAGGGGAACTGACGCAACACAAGGACGACTCCTCCACTCATTCTTTGCAAGAAAAAGCTATTGCCGCAATTTGTGTTTTTAGAAACTGGAAATTATTGATTCCTTTGTTGTAAATTAGACATATACCAATTACACAAAAAAAGAGAAAAATGATTCAAAAATGTCTCGAATGGATGAGTTGATTGTCACGGTTTTTTATATCGTATTTCTGATTTCTTAGACTGGTAGCACGTAAACTTCTACCTGAAAAACTTCTACCCAATGTTCGATAAAGTTAACATGACAGCAAGGAAACAACCCAGGCACTGCCCTAGACAAGACATTCGGCGCCCCGTTTGGCGCCTGCCATTGAGAATAATTGATAACACCTGCTACGCCGAGGCTGCTGACCGCCCTCGTGTTTTTTCTCTTACCCCAGCGGACACAAAAGTAAATCCGATGAAGTACTAGGTACGCGCCTAATAATAACTACAACTCGCAGCTCCACCAGTGACATCATTCCGCCTTATATTGAAGCTTGTTCTCAACCGTTACAATTCCACGCTTACCCGTCCTGTTACTGGTTGCAACTAGACGCAAAATTGTTTCACTTTTCACAAGCCAATTATGCCTCGCCGGCGTGGCTCAGGTTGCATGACATGCAGGTAAGGCTGGAGTTCAAATCTGCTATCCCCAAACTGCAACGAAATTGCCCCTCGTTGCGTAACAGATGGTGTCTGACTGGTAGCGCGAAGAATTCGCCGTGTCAAGTGCGATGAAGGGAAGCCTCACTGCCGTCGTTGTCTGTCTACTGGGCGTCGCTGCGACGGCTACGCGGCGCCTTCATCCAACGCCTCTCGGCGGGAGCTCGCCGCCCTCTCCCAACAAGGGCGCGACAGATTGTGCGACCAAACTACATTGCAGCTATACGCACTAACGCAGGCACCCGCAGCTGCAGCACCTGGAAGGCAAGCTGGCAGTGTGGCCTTGGCGCGAGAGTACCGTCTGTTTGATCGGTTCCGGGCGGTTGCGGCGCAGTCTACGGCACTATGGATGAATTCGCAGTTTTGGAGCGGCGAGGTCCTCCCGCGGGCTCACGACCAGCCTGTCATATGGCAAGGCTGTCTCGCGCTGGCGGCGCTGAACTGGGCCTGGGAGGGACGCACAGCATATCGTCGTCCCAAGCCAGGCCTTGAAGGCGCCCCCGAGCAGGATCGAGCGCCTGCTCTGCTGGAGGAGGCCGGCACCTACTACCGAAACTCTATGCAGCTGGCGCGCGACATGCGAGATCCGGCGCAGGCGCTTGTTCTCGCCCTCGTGCTCAGCACAACGACCAGCATGATGGGACGTCTCGGCGAGAGCCGCCTGCACCTGGCTGCCGGCCGCAGAATCCTTCACGAGCTCGGCCCCGCAAAGAATGCGCGACGCGCCGCGGAGACGCTCGTCCGGCTCGACTTTGATGCCATGTCTGTGGGTGACCTGAGCGCCCCCTACGAGCCGCTTGACCTCCCGCAATTGCGCTACGGCGCGGCAAGCATCGACTGCGTGACCGACTACGAGCAGGCCCTCGACTACATGCACAGGATGGTCAGAGGATGCATGCTTTTCGCCGAGATTGCACCTGGGCCCAAGCGATCAGAGCAAGAGACGCATCTGCTGGCTCACTTGCGCCAGTGGGAGGTGCAAGTGGCTCGCTTGGAACGGGGCACGGCGTCCACGCTGACGACTTGTTCGCGTCATTACCCTCAGATGCTGATGGTACGAATATACCACAGCCTCATGCTCGTCAGCTTGGTAATGGCGCAGGCTGGATCAGAGATGCGCTATGACAATCACACACACATTTACATACGGCTCGTGCTGCTCATTGAAGAGCTGATTCGGCACTCGAAACGAACAGCGCAGTCCTCTGCGATGGAGGCTGGGCTTGTCGCATGGCTCTTTGTGGCCGTTTTGCGCTGCCGCCATCCTTGGACTCGACGGCGTGCGCTGAAAATTCTTGAAAACTTGGACAGGCAAGAAGGGCTATGGAGAAGCGATGCCGCCGCGGCGGCCCTGAGACGACTCGTGGCCATGGAAGAAGGAGAGGCAGCGGGCGCATTGCCGTCTTTCCATGCACGGACGCAGCACCCAGCGCAGAACTCTGCCCCAGATGTCGACACCGCGGGTGCGGACGGCGAATTCTACTTGGGCGAGCCTCTGCGTGACTGGCTGCACCGGGAAATACGCTGTCCGTGGGAGCACTGGTCCACACCGGAGGCCGTCATGTCCCCTGACAGGCACTGGGAGGACATTGTTCGCATACCGGAACATTGCAGGGTAAAGGGTGTCCAAACATCCATATTGCCCACAGAGCAACGTCTCCGGATGTCGGTCTTCATGTGCTCTGAACTTGAGAAGGCCTGTCCTGTTTTCAAGCACGAGATTGACGTACCATTCTAGCTAGCTGCCTTTGGGAAGAAGGGCGGCGGCGGTTTCGCTTTTAAACAGGAAGCAAAGTCAAAGTGTTTATTTTCTCATCTATTCAAGTCCAATGTCGCCTTTGCCTAGGATATATTGAGTGATCCAACATGGAAATATTCACGTCGCTTGCAGAAAGTAGTGTAGTGTTACATGGCAATGAACATGGCCAAGGCCGAAAAAGCCACTCCAGCAAAGGTGTGCACCCAGCCAGAAGCACGAAGAATCTTGGCCCCAGAGCTGACGGGATGGTCGGAGTCGCCTGGGCCGTCTGCTGCATCGCCAGTCCCCTGCGGTGCGTCACTGCTCGGCAGTCTTGTTCCCTTGGGCTCCGTCACGACAAAGTCGCGCACGACGGCCGTGCCGTCCGCAAGAGCCATTAGCTGCTCCTCTGTGCACGTCTCCGTCGGGATGTACGTGTAGCACTCGTTCTCTGGCGTCTCCGCCGGGACGCTGTTCTTGACAGACCAGACGTCCAGCGGGCCTTGGGTGCCGAGAGAGCCCTCCTTTGCGTTCTCGTCTCCCGTGGCAACGTCCTTGCCAAACATGCTGCGCTGGAAGATTTCGTAGGCCGTCTGCGGCTGGTAGAATGCCACGGCATGGCCCGCGTCGAACACGCGCGAAAAGGAAACGTTGCCGTGCTGGCGTACAAGTCCGCCCTTGTAGGTCGCGTTGGTGTGGATATCGGCGTATCCGGCTTGTCGGAAAGAGGAGGCGTCCGAGTAGTTCATGGCCAAGGAAATGGCTTCGCCACCGATCCCTAGAGACGGAAACGTGTTAGTATTCAGAGTATACCGGCTTCTAGAAAAGGGCCACAAAAAAGGAAAAAAAAAAGGAATTGTCCCTACAGTTGCACTTGTAGTCGCGGTCTCCAAACACGAGCGCGAGGCCGACACCGTTGTCCAAGACATGCTCGAGAAGAGAGACGCCCTGTACCATGGCGTTGCCGGTTGCCTTGAACATGACCGCCTGATAGGTGTAATCGTTGGCGGTGAAGTTGACACGCGCGCCCAGATCTTGCTGCACCCAGCGCTGGTTGAAGAAGCCGTTGAAGTAGTCCAGCAGGTCAGTCCTGATGGTGGGATAGGCAATGTCAAAAGTCGATCTCTGCGGTTGAGTCTATTCGTGAGCAATCTGTGATTGAAACGTCGCTGGTCAAAATGTGGGCAACTAACATCTGAAGTCTCCGGCGAGAGGGCCCCTATAACCTTGACGGCGCAGGCCTCGGTAGCCGCGGTGCAGGCCTTGTTGACGGTGTCGTTGTTGCCGTGTCCGTAGGGGTCACCCTGTGCCGCCAGCGATCTGCACTTATCCGTGGTGTCGTAGCATCCTGTCTGGGGAGCATCCAGCTGCTGCATAGCCATCTCGTAGATGGTCTGATTGTAGGCCTTGATGCCGTAGGTATTGTTGTAGGCTTGATGAGGGTAGCTGGGGGCCTCGACGCGACTGTCGATGCACCCGTTGGCAACACCAAGAATGCCCAAGGGAAGGACGGTTGCGTTTTTGTTCTTGTGTTGGCCGGACTCGATGAGTTTGTTTTGGTCGATGAAGTGGGACATGAATCCAGTGCTCCAGAACCCGCCATACTGGAATGAGAGTTTTGCATGTTAGATCGGGCACATTAAAGACGAGTCGCAGTGAGTGTGACGTACCGACGTGCCCCAGAGGGAGATTTCCTTGTTCGAAGTCTTGTACTCGGGGAATCTTTTGCACCATGAGTGTCAGTGTCTATTCAGTTTGCTAGGTCAGAGAATGACGTACTCCTGGAACCAGACCTGCGCAAACTGCCACAATGTTCGGGCAGCCTGCTGCGTTGTATTCTGTGTAGTCTCGGGGACGCGAGGATCCATGGTGGCAGCCATAAATGTCGCATTTGTACTTGGCATCGAGTCTTTGTCCTGGACTGGGGTGAAGACTGGGCCGCCCTTTTCCAAGACATTAAAGGTGCCGTTCTGGATGGACGAGTAGGAGAAGCTGGTTCCCACCGGCTGGTCAATGTACAGCATGTTGACGTTGTTGTTCCAGGAGTAGGGGTTCAACGTGGTGCTGTTGGAATCGCTGTTAATGTTGCATGGGAAGCCAGACATGGAGTCAAGGGAAGTGTAGCCGGGACCGCCGCCAAAATACAAGGCCGTGGGTGCGTTGGCAGGGTCGTTGCGGGATTCTTGATGGGAAAAGGCGTCAGTTGCTTGATTGATTGCCAACGCTCCGTGAACACTGCAATTAGGCGGTACCTACCAAAGTACCAAAAGAACAAGTTGATGTCAAATGCTGCCTCGGAATGCTCAACCTCCTTCTGTGCAGCTGTTGGCAGGGAGACGTAGCCACTCCATGCCCGAACACCCTCTGTCGTCTCGCAGATGGAGGTCTGTATGATTGCTTGTGGTCAGTTTCGCGGCTGTTGATGCTTTCTTGATGATGAATTATCAAATTTGGAGCAAAGCTACCTGCTTGTAGTCAATGGACGCGCCTGGCCATCGCTGGGATACCAAACTTTTCAAGCCTGAGGGGGGTGGCAGAAAGGTAGACTGCGCTGCGGTGAGGCTCAGGCTCGCAGACGCAGCCGCAAACTGGGAGAATCGCATATTGGTTGAGAGGGGCAAAAAAAAAAGAAGAAAGATTTGCTGGCAGTTCAATTGACAATGGCAAAAAGGCAGTGAAGAGGAACTGTTCAAGGCTCGAGGGTTCTACGCCAGAGTTGAGTTTCCAGTCTTTATATGCATGTATACAGGTCAAGCCTCATGACGTTCTGCCAATATGACTGCTGGGTATGCCTTCATCTCGCCAATGAATACCATTGGCCATGATCTATTCACAATTTCCTGGCATGATCCACCTCTTGGGTGATCCCTCGCCGAAAAAAAAAACAGATCGCATCAGAAAGCAGCAACAGGACCGAAGCAATATCATCCAGACTCGGCGCATAGTTCCTCATTCAGCCGTGCCGTGTCATTGTTGGCCACTCAAGGCAAGGGGGGGTGCTGGCGGAGACGAGTGGGACGCAAGCTCTGGATCTATGCTTTGTCGATTAGACATTGATATAAACTCTAGACAACGTCATCGCGACCTCGGGCCAGCCATCCGCGGGCTGTAAATAGAGAAAGATGAGGCTTCTCCACCGCCTAGGGCTGACACGGGCGTGGCGCCAAGAGCTTGTCTATTGAATGGCGAGCCGACCAATTGCATGGCGACAAAAGAATGGAGCGCAAGCAAGCATTCACAACAGTCCGCTCGCCTCACACTTGTAATAGCTGCCGTGTTGGGGCATTGCGTCCTACAGTCTCCGCGGTTAAAATATGAACTATGTCATCGACTTTTAAGGACCGTGCCGAGTACCACAAAGACTACTCAAGCCTCTATTGTGAGCACTGATGCTCCACCAAGGCAAGCGAAACTGCCTCCATAATTTTCAACGTTGGGCTACTTTGCTTTGGGATGCCAGGCTCTGGTGCAACGTGCAAAGTGCCTTGCCACGCAATGTGCAGTAGCTCCTTTTACGTCTGAATTAGCTTGGAACTTGTATGCTGAGCAAGGCTGTCGTTGGACGCTAATCATGCGCTGTGCTTCATTGCTTCCTTCCACATTCAAGCTATGAATTTCATCCTGGAGAATGGCAGTCCGACGAGGCTCGAAATAAACTCTTGTCGGATTGGCCTTCTCCTAAAGAGGAATCAGCATAGAGAAGCCGTGTAAAATATAAAAGCTACGAGGAGTTACGATATGGTTCTCACATGCATTAAAGAAAATTTTAGTAAATAATAAAGAGGAATATTTTATGTCATGTTTATTCTTTTTTATAATGAATTTTCTTATGTTATTTGTATAAGTTGATCGCCCTTCTCATGCGGTTGACTCGATTATCCACTCCCCCGTGGTATATGATTTCATTAATGTTCGCGTTGTATTCCGAGGCATGTTCCCTGTCCGTGCCTTATAGCTTGTTCTTGACATGTCCTTCTGCTGCATCGAGTCACTCGAGCGGCTTAAACGGACGCAAAAAGTGGCTGGGGCACTCGTAGCCCGCCGGATTGTTCTCCAGGTAGAGCTGGTGGTACTCCTCGGCGCTCCACCACTTGCCGGCGGGCGCAATCTCGGTCACGATGCCGCCCTTCCACCACTGGGCGTTGGCCTTGGCGGTCACGTCGCGCGCAATCTTCTCCTGCTCGGCGTCGTGGTAGTAGATGGCGGAGCGGTACTGGGGGCCGGTGTCGGGGCCCTGGGCGTTGAGCGTCGTCGGGTCGTGGAACTTGTAGAAGAACTCGAGGAGCGTGCGGTACGAGACCTGCTTGGGGTCAAAGATGATTTGCGCGGCTTCGGCGTCTGAGGGCCTGTGTTAGCGACTGATTTCAAAAGGAAAAGAAAGCAAAGGGCTAAGGAGAGAAAGAGAGCGGCGGGGGGCGGATGGGTAAGACTTACGGCCAGTCTTGCCGCCGCAGACAGCGCGGTAGCTGGGATCGTTGAGGTCGCCGCCAATGTAGCCGACCTTGGCGTCGAGCAGGCCCTTGCCGGCAAAGTGACGACGGTAGAGGTGCTCGGTGCCCCAGAAGCAGCCGGCCGCGACGGTGCAGAGCTGCGCGCCCTCGGGGATGGCGGTGCTGGAGGCGGCGCCGGCGCCGGTTTCGGGAGCAATGGACATTTTGGGCGAGAGGCCAAACGAGCGAGAAAAGAAGCGGTTGATGAAGCTGAATGGCATTGCGCTCAAGAGGAGGAGCAAGAGGGAGAAGATGAAAAGCGACCAGAGGTTTCGGTGGTGGATATTTCGCAGCGTGCTTGGTGGGGGAGCTGTTTCCTGACAAATGGAGCCGGGAATGGCGTGATGAACGACGAGATGGGATTGCGTTTAAGGGTGCTGTAGTATGTTTGCTGTGATGTGAGAGAGCTGGACAAAGTTGACTTGGTCGAGGGAGACGGATGGTAAATATATTCAGACGATGACGGATGGTGATGGAATCAATGTGGTGACAAGTAGAGGAAACTTTGCCTCATGACGACACAAGCCGAGGAGCTCTAGTTAGTTAATTGCTTCCAAATATTTTGGAGCCCAAGCTTTCGGTATTTTGCTGGCGGTGGTGGATCCCGGTGGACGCGGGGTGACAAATCTTGGCCTCTTGGCCCAACTAGGAAGCTGTATAGAATGGGATACATATGGCGAGTAAAGTTGAAATAAAGCAAAGGAGATTAAGCGAGCAATCATTTCAAAAAAGAGTTGCATCTTGAATACTCGTGCTTGGTGCATATTGCCCTTGGAACATGCGTTTCTGCTGGTTCTGCTGCATCTCGTACAAATGGTAGCTATGCCAGCTCTTATATGTACCCTGACATCTCGAAAGCCATTGTCGAAAACGACGCGGCAAAAAGCAAGAAAATAATAACAATGCATCTACTCTAATTTTTTCCCCATAAACTTCACTGACATACATAGATGCACTCAGATGCCACGGATCGCTCTCTCGTACCCTGAAGCAGCTCTGCGTGTCTCGCCGCAGAGCATCATATGACAGGCGCGACCACCACCTGACTGCCCGCAGGCCTGTACTTCTCCGCGGTGAAGCGACACCAGATATATTTAAACGAGAGAATTGAAAAAAGGAGGACCGATGAAAAACCCAGGTAATCTTTAGAGATTGCAATCATTCTTGCATCTTTTTCTTGTTGTCGTCTCTCCAGATGGCGCCAAACGAGCAGCATCCGCCCTCAGAGAGGACGCCACTTTTGGTATGACCTCATATCATGCCTGCACCCCAGCCATGAGTTGATTCCTAATCTGCACCAGGACGGCGCCATAGCACAGTCAAACCCCGGAAGCCAACATTGCACGCAATTCGCATCGTCGACGACAACCAAACCGACATTGCCACCCTACAGCGGCTATGGCACCGCAGACTGGCTTCGCGCGCTCGTCCAGAGCAGTCGACCAGGTCCGGCCAAGCATGCGAGCGGCCAACACCGTCTTCTCGCGCGCATGGACAAGTATTGGCAGCCTGCGCAGAGCTGGCTCGCCGCCTGCGTAATCGGCGTCGTGACGGCCCTCGTGGCCTTCGCGGTCGATGTCAGCGTCGAGACCGTCTCGGACTGGAAGACTGGCCGCTGCGCGGCTGGGTTCTGGCAGAACAAACGGGCATGCTGCGCTTTGGACGCGGGTGACTGCGTGCACTGGAAGCCGTGGGCGTCGAGCTTTCGATACGCATACTTGATATATGTTGCCTCTGCCCTGTTGTTTGGTGCTTTCGCCTCATCCCTTTCCATGACGACCAAGAAAGACCTTGTTGTAAAACAGGCAGGCCTGGAAGATCTGGATCATGCAGCAGCCAGCCAGTCGTCCGCTGAACGTAAAGACATTGTGGCTAAGACCATGTACATGGCAACTGGCAGTGGCATTCCCGAAATCAAGTCTGTTCTCTCTGGCTTTGACATTCCGCATCTGCTTAGTCTCAAGGTCATGGTTGTCAAGTCTGTCGGTGCCGTCTTTGCTGCGGCGACGGCCATGTGTCTTGGCAAGGAAGGCCCCTTTGTCCATATTTCTACCTGCATCGGCTATTTAACGGCAAAATGTTTGCCTCAATATGCTGATAATGCCATGAAGATGCGTGAGATGCTGAGCATTGCTTGCTCCGCCGGCCTATCCGTTGCTTTCGGCGCACCAATTGGAGGCGTATTGTTCAGCTACGAAGAGATCAGCACATACTTTCCACGCAGGGTTCTCTGGCGCGCATTCTTGTGCTCGTTGGTTGCTGCCATGGTTCTCAAGGAACTGAATCCAACCGGCACAGGCAAGCTTGTCCTGTTTGAGACAAACTACGGCGTTGACTACGATGTTAAGCACTACCTGGTCTTCATACTCCTTGGCATTTGTGGTGGCGTATTCGGAGGCGTATTCTGCTACGCGAACTTTCTGTGGTCGAAAACCTTTCGCCAAATTCCCTGGATCAAGAAGAGTCCCGTTTTCGAAGTTTGCATCGTCGTGCTCATCACTGCCCTACTGCAATATCCGAACCCACTCATCAGAGAAACCGGAGACAAGGTCATGGAGCAGCTTCTCGTGGACTGCAACAATGTCGAAGAAGATTGGATATGTGCTGAAGAAGCCAAAATACACGGAAAGAACACTTATTACGCCTGGCTGGTATCTGGGACGCTGGCCAAGCTTGTGTTGACCATCATTACATTTGGCTGCAAAGTACCATCCGGTGTCATTATTCCAGCGCTAGACGCTGGCGCACTGTTTGGCCGCATGGTTGGACAGCTCGTGCCTGATATATCTCCCGGTATTTTCGCCATGGTCGGCTCCGCTGCGTTTCTAGCGGGCGTATGCAGAATGACAGTTAGCTTGACCGTCATCATGTTTGAGCTCACGGGCGAGGTCAACTACATTCCGCCTTTCATGGTGGCAATTTTGACAGCGAAATGGGTTGCCGACTTTATCAGCGCAGACGGTGTATACGATCTTGCGCAGAATTTGGTTGGCCATCCATTCTTGGATGCTGAACAGGTGGTAGAAAAGCTGAGAGAACACAATCGTGCCAGCGGCCCTCTTCTGTTCGAAGCGTTGCTCCCAGAGCCTCAGATGGTAGACATCCAGACGCTGTGTGTCACAGCTGGTCGCCAGGTAGAGATGGCATATCTTCGCAAAAAACTCGCTGATGCTCGAAACCACCAGATATTGGAACCTGGATTTTCAATGATCAATGAGCACGGCATATGCTGTGGCTACATATCTGGAGAAGACTTGCGCACTCTTGTAGTCTCGGTCGATAAGGACGCCATGGTCGAGCAGGGTGGCATCGTGAGCCTAATCGGCGAGGATTTCCTACATTTGGTTGACACAAGCCCCGTTTGCCTGTCTTCAAAGGCGCCAATAGAACACGCTGCCGAGATGTTCAGCAAGCTGGGAGTAGGGTACATTGCCATGGTTGCTGAGGAATCCTCCAGGTTTATCGGGCTGGTGACAAGGAAGGATTTTCTGCGCTTTCTGGATTCACTAGAGTAATTTTAAGTGTACAGTATCGTAAGGAGTTGAAGAAAATAGCACACATTCTTCAAGTTACATCTCCAGAGGTTCCATTCCTTCGCAGCCCTCGGCCCCGAGAATGGACCCTGCACGGAGTGGATTGTCATGGAGTCGGTCATCGGGCAGAGCGTCTTGTTCGCGAGTCGGCGCTGCTTCTTTTGTCACCGGCCCCATCAAGACCAGACGAATCAAGATCATGTGCGTAATAATCTCCAGGGATCTAGTACGCAAATTCGGCGAGACGCTGCTCCGCCGCATCATTTCGCATTGCCACCTGTGCGCATGCGCTTATTAGATCCGGCTCGGATCTGGGACTTGAGACATCAGGCCATGTTTTTGTGTTCCCACTACCGGGGCGGATCCCCTGGCGCTAGTTGGCCAAACCGAATACGATTTCCATCTCGGGATCGATTCAAGATTGAGGAGTGGCTTTTGCCAAAATAAAACAGGCGTGAAATCTCTCTCTCTCTCTCTATATATATTACTTGTATCCTGTGACGCGAACCAGTTTGCCTCTGACGTTGCTAACAAGCATCATTCAACTCTTGCCAGCTGCAAGTACACACAACGACCATGGCCGCCTCCGACACCAACCACACGTACTACCCGCCCGGCGTGGCCATTGCCGGCTACGTCCCTAACACGCTGTCTACGGTGCAAATTCTCGCCATCTTTACCTCGACCCTGACGTCCATCCTGACGCCTTGCTATTTCCTTATCCGCCGCGTGCGTCCCACCATTTCCGCCGCCGAAATGGCCACGGCCCTGTGGTTTGTCCTCTGCGGTGTCATCCATCTCGGCCTAGAAGGTACGTTGCTCTTGTCCTTTTTCACCTCTACAACTGCAAACGCTTTTTTTCTTTTTACAAGTGTATTTGCATAAACATGTTCATCAGAACAGCTAACCACGGCAACAGGCCACTACGCTCGCCACGAGCACCACATTGGCGCCTCCTCGCACGTCCTCTCCCAGCTCTGGAAGGAGTATTCCCTGTCCGACTCGCGCTACCTCACCCGCGACAGCTTCATGGTGTGCATGGAGACCATCACGGCCGTGTGCTGGGGACCGCTGTCGTTTCTGTGCGCGTACGGCGTCGTCCGCGGCAGCAGCTGGCGCCACCCGGTCCAGTCCATCATCTCGCTCGGCCAAATCTACGGCGACGTCTTGTACTACGGCACCTGCACCTACGAGTCCCTGGTCTACGGCCGGCACTTTTCGCGCCCGGAAATGTACTATTTCATCGGCTACTATGTGTTTCTGAATGCGTTTTGGATTGTGATCCCGTCCATCTTGCTGCTCTCGAGCGCAAAGGAAACGTCGAATGCGTTTGCAGAGCTCAAGAGACTCAAAGCCCATGCCAAAAAGCAATAGCATGGCCTTAAAAGTATAGCGATAGGCCTAGGTAGAGAAACATAAAAATTGGATGGAATGATTAGAGGACAGAGTAAACAATGGTGTGCATAATTTCTTTGTAGTATACATTTGATTCTTCTTTCAGCTACTAATCTGCTCATCGGCATGCGATGGCAAGCCCGGAGAATGTAAGCGTGATTGCCCGGCCAGCTGAATCGAATCAATGGCAAACGGATATCGATTTTCTTTCAAAAATCTCTGGTAAGATACCTGGCTGCTTATTTCCAGTTCCTGTTAGCCCGGTGTGGCGTTTGGCCTCATCCCAAGCCTTACTGGGCTAGTCCGACGCTCCCCGAGCATCGCTGTAGCGAAAGCGTGCCTCCTGCAGATTGCGCCTTTTCGCCAAAGCCATCGGGCTGAATCGACTATCTGCAGCCACATAGCGGGGAAGTTGTCACCTCAAGTGCGGGTGTATACTTCATATATGCGGGACAGGTGGCGTCAATTATGCTGTTGCACTTGAGCCTCCGGCTCCGAAATAGGACCGCATATTTGCGGTTTGAACGGCAGATAGTTTGTCGCATTTCTTTTCAGTTATTGGTCGTACTTGGAGCCAAACCCAATTTCAACGCCCCAGAATTGACGCCACTTCATTTTCCAGTGTGGTTCTCCAGTGCACCAAGTCCCGGTCTTCATCCTCCCAGTATGCAAGCATCCCAGTCACATTGTATACGGACTGCTGCCAGTTGGCAGGCATAGATATCCCAGACTTTGCAGCTGCCACCAAGACCAATGCGCTCCTAGAGCAGGCACGAATCATGAACATGGAACCATGGTGTCGGTGGAAAAACCCTGGCTCATTAACATGCACCTGATGAACGTGCATCTCCAAGCCCGTGTATGCAAAGCGCGACACCGACTCGCTCACGGCAATGCCAGAGGCTGCAGCACTCAGACTGGCCATGACAAATGGCCAATAGAACATTTCGTACAGGTTGATCATTCTGCCCCGCAGTACCGAACGAGAAATGCCGTCTTCTGCCACAGGCGTTTGTATGGAGAGCTCTGCAGGGAGATTGTCGGACCACTCTCGCGCCTGGCCTTCATACTCTGTAATCATGTCTCCCAAGAGCTTCAAAAATCTTGAATTGGACGGCGTTTGCTGGCGAAGCTTGGTAACCTCGCTACAAAGGCGACTGGTCAGTCTTCGTAGCGATATTTCTGCCAAGTAAAATAGCCAAGCACCTCTGGCTCTTTGTGTTTCTGAATCGGGACCTTCTGGCGAATCGACTGGTGGAACGGGAGGTGCTGGAAAAAAGGGCGGATATAGAGTGCTCCCGGAGTGAACAATATCGAAATCCGGCAGACTCAATTCATTCCGCAGCTCTCGTTCTGATTTCCAAGCCGACCAATATACTGCTTGTTCTTGTGTGTCCTGACGGCCCATTTCCATTGAGTCCGGAGAGAATTCCGAGTCCCCAGACATGTGCTGAGCTCGAGTAAGGAATGGAAAGTGCTGGCAGGCAGCCAAAGCCTGGGAAAAGAATCTCCATGCGTAAATCGGTTGAAACACCATCATCATGTAGACGCCAGAGAGAAACAGGCATTGCGCCCCAACAATATCGGAACTCATCAATAATATTCCGATGCGCTTCTGCGCAGCATGAAAAAAGACTTGCGAATCTTGGTAGGCTTGTGATCCAGGTTTAGCCTCGTGGCTATCACCGAACGGCGTGGCGATACTTCCGAGAGCACAGATAATCATTGCCAGACAAGATGCTGGAGACCAATCGATGCCATTCAAAAACGCATTTCCAACCAGGCGCCGTGTGGATGACTCGTCCAGAATGGGATTTTTGCAATGGATGTAAATGAAAAAGTTGTCGAGAAGTCGATACAACCGATGAGACTCCATATCTACCAATCCCGCTAGTGCAGATGATGCTGCGGAGGGCGTAGATATGGCATCTGGAGGAAGGCGACAGAGTGGCTCGTTTTGGCCATGTTCGTTGAACAAGGGCCATTGAAGAATGCGATCGACACGAAGCGGCAGTATACTACCGATTTCTGGTCCGCCCTCCTCAGTAATAGTTTCAATTTCCTTAGGCCGACTGTGACTGTTCGAGCTCAGGCGCCGGCCCATTTCCGGTGAATGCAGCGCATTCGAGACCTGTGAATGGCGGTCTTCATTGTTGGAGTATCCCGGCTGGCTCAGTTCATGCTTGATGTCTGTGGGGGAAGGATTGCTGGCCGTTGATGACGAAGCCGCAGTTTCTCGTAAAAGTCTTTCCAAATCATCCAATCGATCCAAAATTTTGAGGCTAGCAGGGTCGAAACTCGACAAGTCAACAGGCGACTGGATGCATGTGGCGCCAACGCTCAGACAGTACGAGCAACTGGGCTTCAGATTGTCGCACTTGGTCTTGCGGGCCCGACAGACCTGACAAGCCGTATTGGCTCTTTTCCGTGGGTAGAAGGCGGTGCCACGCGCAGCAGGTCGCTTCCCGGGTCTCCGTGCGGCATCCGCTGCCAACAATTGGGGAGCGTCGGCCGCAGCAGGCAGAGAACCACCAAGCTGTGGGGGAGAGACGGCTGCTCGGGGAGCCTGTGCCTGTTGTAGGGCTGCTCCAGACGAGGCTCCAGCTGGCACGCCAGGCGCCGTTGAATGCAGAGACATGACTGGATTGGGACGAGCACCGTCTGGCGCTGTATCAGTCGCTTCTCAACCAGGCAGCGAAAGGTGAGCAATGGGCCAGGCAAGTGGTGAAGAGTGGTGTCGGGTCGGGGAGTCTCGCTGTTGAAATAATGTCCGTCAGGCCAGCCCAAGGGCCTACTACAATTTAGCTTGTGGCGTCAGGCTGTGGGGGAGCTGGGGATTTGGAGAAGCCGCCGAGAAGGTCTGCCGGCATGGGCACGACACCAGTTTCCCCAGCTTGCGACGCTAGCACAAGGATTCTGCAGGCACTGGCCGCGGCGCGGTCACTAACCCCATGCATCTCGTGACAGCGAAAACGCCATAGCAGGGTAGTCTGGCCGACTTGGACGAGCTAAGAAAGGGGGCCGGATTCAGAGGCGGCGACAAACGCCTCATCGAATTGTAGTTGGAAACCTGCGGCTGGTGGCTTGAGAATCTTGCAGGTGGGTGTGCTCAATGCTCGGGCATGGTCGTTCTTTCAATCAGCACCATCGATGAAATTGCGCACACGGAGAGGTCCATCGTATTTGCGGAGGCAACTTGAAGCGACTCGACTCGCCGACCACCCACTAGAGGCTTTTCCAAAAAGGACGTGGAGTTGCTGATGTTTGCTGATGACAGCGAGAATGATAATGGCTAAACGAAACTGGTGAAACTTTTGAGACGGCGGTTTTATGGAATTGTTGAGGTCGTCCCAACTCTGCCAGCTGGCGAGCAGCCAGCACCTGACAAACGGCCGGCCGCCTCGTTTGCACCACCAAACCACCAGCAAACGACATCTACACCCAACTTGGCCGTCACATTCTGCGCTTAGCTATTTTACAATATCTCCATCATCTCCATATTCTATTCCCAGCGCCCGCCAGCTTCACTGCCATGTGGCAGCGTTTCGTCTCATCCCCGCATCGTCTTTGTCTATCCACGCTCCACCGAATAATGCCAATGATGGTCCCTAGGCACACGAGTGCTGGTAGTGCGCCGTCGGGGAACCTCGCCCTCCACATTCTGACAGTCGCCCCCCACAAGAATGCCGTTGATTGCCCCCGGATCCAACTATCCGTCTATTTACCTGTATAACTGCCACTGCTAACGGGCGATTTTCACCATGGCTGATTCAGATCCTTGCTGCCACGCTATGCTGCCAATATTCGGTCCGAAATTATGTGCCTTTCAGCGCCTGAATCGAGGTCCAGCAGCCAGCTCTGAATAGCTAGTCGGCTGAGGTGCTCAAGCTAGCTTGACCTAATGCTGGGGTGGAGGAGGACGCTATCCGTAAATGGATTCGAGGCCACTCAAGCAGAGGCCCAGAATCGTAAGTTCGGCTTTGGCATGAGAATCATAAATAAGCGTCGGCGTCCACACCCTCGTTGAATAAGCTTCACATACTTGCCCGGCACGCCAATTACTAGAGTACCTCGCCAACTGCCCGCATCAGCCGCAGCTTTTTCGTTCTACAGTGCTGGTAGCACGAGGCGCACCCGTACTCTATTTCCACTTTGCACCCCGCCCTGGGACGACTCCCGCCAAAATGGACGACAAGCTAGACCACACCCTTGAGGCTCGAGTTTCTGGTGTCGAAGATGTTCTTCACGCAAAGGATGCGCTTCGCCAGGACAACCAGGTCGAGCATGAGCTCACTGTGAAGCAAGTTCTTACACAGCACCCAGTACTAGTCTGGTGGATTTTTTACTGGGCTATGGCTGGTGTGGGCTGGTATGTTGATCAACGCAATTCTCCGTTTGCTTCGAGAATTGGATGTGATATAAACACGGTGTACTAATATGATCCAGGGGCTTCGATGCTCAAGTCAACGGAGCCATGATTGGCGTCGAGTCCTTCCGTCGTGATTTTGGCTACTACAACGAGCATCAGGAGAAATGGATCATCCCCGCCGACTGGCTTAGCGCTTTCAATACAATCAGCAGTGTCGGCCAGTTCTTTGGCGGTTTCCTTTGCGCCGTGGTGGCTGATCGCATCGGCCGTCGCGCTGCTCTGCTTTGTGGGCTCATTATTGCCACCGGTGGCATTATTGGCCAAATCCTCTGCACTGTTAGCCATATCCAATCCACTGCCAGGGCAGCATTCTTGATTTCCAAGCTCATTCTTGGGGTCGGCCTTGGTTTCTACTTGACAATTGCACCTCTGGCATCGTCCGAGTTCAGCCCTGTTGTCTTCCGTGGCATCGCCTCGGCCGGCGTGCAGTTTGGTATTGGATCTGGTCAGCTCATTGCCAACGGAGCCATCGCTGGCTTTGGAGAGGGAGCCACAAGCTGGGCATACCGGGCGCCGTTTGCTATTCAGCTTTTCTTCCCGGTGTTCTTTCTCATCTTCCTTCCGTTTGCACCCGAATCTCCCTGGTATCTTGCCCGCCGCGGCAAGCGCGAAGAGGCCAAGAAATCTCTGCGCCGCATGTTCGGATCCAATGTCGACGCTGATGCGAAGCTTCTCACAATCGAGGCGACTATTGCTGAGGAAGAGGCGGCCAGATCCGAGTCTGGTACCCTCATCGACTGCTTCAAAGGGACCAACTTGATTCGCTCCATCATTAGCATGTACATTTTCTGCTGTCAACACTTTGTCGGCATCATCTTTGTCTTGGGATGGTCGGGCTATTTCTTCCAGCTCGCTGGTCTCGCCACATCCGCAAGTTTCAATATGGGCGTCGGTGTCACTGCCTGTGGTCTCGCGGGCAACATTGTCAGTTGGTTCACTGTCAACAGCGCGGGTCGTCGCAAGACTTTCCTGAGCGGCATGGGTATTCTTACCACGATCCTCCTTCTCATCGGCATCCTCGACTTTGTTCACACGGGAGGTGCCAAGTGGGCCCAGGCCGCTCTCACCGTCATCTACTCGTTCTTCTACTTCCTCTCCCTAGGTGCCATGTCCTTTACAATCCTCTCGGAGACTAGTAGCACCACCCTCCGTGCCCAAACCATGGCTCTGGCTACCGCGACACAGGCTGTCATGGGTACCGCATTTAACTTTGCCATTCCCTACATGATCAACCCTGATCAGGGCAACCTCAAAGGAAAGGTTGGGTTCATCTTTGGAGGTCTAGCGCTCATCGCCTTTTCGGGAAGCTACTTCCTCATTCCTGAGCTCAAGGACCGCACGTTTGACGAGATTGACGCCATGTTCCAGAGACGCGTTCCTCCTCGCAAGATGGGATCGTACAAGTTTGATTAAAGATCCGGGGTCTCTCTTTATGATTTATTCCATCTGTATTGTTAGTTTTCATGATTATATTAGGATACCAAACAGAAAGTATATATGCCTTGCTACACATTTACGAGCATCTGGTGTCATTTTTGAAGGAATCTAGAGCGAGCAAGTTGTATTAAAAATATATCAAATCATCAGCGAAAGAGGCGTGATGAAAGAACGCTTTGTAGTACAGTGACATGCAATCGTCTTCTTCCCACCACCAGCATCGAACAAAAGGCGCAATACATGTAGTTGAAACCGCAATCATGCACAAGTGACATGCCCTCCCCAGGGACAGGCCGTGTGGACCACTTATTAACCCTGCATCTCCGTAGCCTTGCCTCGCCTCGTCCTGTGCATCGAAGGACGGGCGATGCCAAGACCTGCTTACGCAAGACTGTCTGTTTCTGCATGCAGGTTGGTGGGAAAATGCGCCCAAGTGGCATCTGCGAGATTCTCCATTTTTACTCTTGAATTGTAGCCAAGCTGCTTGCTTGCGTGGAAATATTAAATGCAGATATGCTGAGGGGAAAAGCAACGCTCATATGTATTCATTATAGTATCTTGTCGTTGCGCCTTGTTCAAAAAGCAAATCAACGCCGCTCTGATATATATATCAGAAATTTTGTATTCTTCAACCGCCCAAATGCAATATGGAAAAAAGCAAGAAAAACTTGCCAGTTGATCTTCCAACTCATCCACGCGTAATATCCAATAACTTTGCATTAACCACCGCCACCGAAAACAGTCCCTTTTTCAGCCGCCGCGGACCGCTGAGGGGCCTGTCTGGAGAAGGGCTGATCAGGCTGCGTTAGCTTCGGCAGTCCGGGGACAAGTATCGGCCGAAAGCGCGAGCTCTCCGACGAGTCTTCAAACAGAGGGCAAACTGCAAGCAAAGCCAGAATATTTGCCGTTTCGCTCGTGCGTTCGGTTTTGCATCAAGGCGGCTTTGCATTTGCACCTGGCAGACGGCCAAGTGTGCAACTTGCCAAGCGTGCAACTCGCCAACGCGTGCCGTCGCACCCATCCAAGACATTCGTCGGATCAGTCATTCAGCCGCAACCACATTATTTTTCCCCTTTATCTCCGGCATGATACCAGTAAATCATTTCCTCGCATCCACTAGCGGACAAGTTCCGTATAAATGCAGGATGGGAATGTGGCACCCAAATGCCCATCCATGGTTTCGGATGTTGGCCGAGCTAGCGCCCCCGCCAGCGCCCACCTTTATGCGCGGGCGAGGCCAGTCCCGCTCCGCCCTTATACATAGCATAGGTGTGCCATTTGTATAAAGACGACCTCCTTCGCTGAGAAAAAAGAGCTACGCCTGGGAAATATCCCTGGGCTGTGCAGCTTTTTATTTTAGCTGTGATGCTGCAGGGTGCCTCGAAACGCTACTGACCGACATCAGCACGGTTTCGCCACTCTGATACACAGATCAAGGTTACGCTTCAACATGGATCGATATGCTCAACATATTCCTCATGGCAATGATGCTTGAATGACGCTCAGTCGTCGAGTGTGCAGAAACGAACAGTCACCGGCTCCAGACCAATCATAGCCTGGTACACGCTGGGATGGACAGCACCCGTACCGAAATCTTCACCGATCGTCGAATAGAACAGAGCATGCGTTGACGACTGCGCAGCCAGCTCAGTTGTCGACTCGAGAGGACGCCGATAGAGCTGCAAGTTTTCGGGGGCGAGCGGCCGACGCGATGCCGCATCTACGAGGCAGCCAGATGCAATGTCGAAAGAAATACCGATGGCGATGAGCTCCTTCAAGATGAAGTCTGTCGAACGACCGATGACTGCTCAAACGTTAGAACGAACTGCTTGTGGAAGCATAGTCAGGAATGATGGCATACTTGGATTGAATACCATGACTCTATGCAGCATGTGGAGGCAATAATCCAAACGCCGGATGGCTTGCGAGTCGCTCGGCATGGCCCGTACCTGCAGAAGAAATACAGACGCGGCAATGTACATGCTGTACGATATTGACAATGCGCAGTATTTAATGCTGTACGTCCTGGCAAAGAGGTCGAAAATGGCAATGGTGGCAGTGGCGGACGTCACACAATTGATGAGGTACGTGGTCCACGGTAGTTGGCCGTCGATATGTGTGTCGTATTTGCGAGTAAGCATGGGTCGGTACAAAAGGATCTTGTACGTGAAATATATGCAACTGTGAAGCGTCAGGACTCGTTCGTATAGCTCGGCTGTGGCATCCAGGCGGTACTGACTTGGAGGTGAAGTGATGAGTCGGGGGTCCAATGGCCGGAAGATTGGCCGCGTCCATCTTCAGGTACGGAGGAAAATCGTCCCACCACTTTTCGAGCGCCGGACCTTGGGTCGCCACGCATTCCAGCATGTCACTTTCGGTATTGGGTATTACAGGATCGTACATGTGGAGCAGAATCTCGTTGAAAATTAGCGACAAGCGGATCATGGCGATGAAGCAAGTGGCCGAATGCGCGGTGGAGGGGGGATAGTTCCACGTTCTGCCATCCGGCGGCATGCCCCATGGCTCCCAAAGCTCGTTTTCGGCGGAATCGTCATCTGCAATCTGTTAGTGCGCGTCCAGCTTCGACGAAACGAACATTGGGCTGTGCGACATACACATGACAAGTGGTGGTGAGGCCGGGGTGAGGTGTAGCGTTGGCATGCGGCCCATATACAAACTCAACATCTTGTCCCAGAAGAAACTGCTCCAGAATATTCGACGGCGGATCTCAACATCTTCCTCAGTGAGCGGCACCGAGCCGGGGTAGTGCTGGCCGTCGAAGCAGACGCCTATTTGGTCCATTAGACGAAAGGCAAGGCCACTGTAGGTCCAGGCCTGAACAGTATTTCCGAAAGCGCATTCCTCGGCGCTTAGGAGTAGCAATGTTTGCACCATGGGGATTGTACACGCGCCACGATTCAGATCTTCAAAAAGCATACTTCGAGCGTGTTTACTAAAGATTTCTCCACCGCCATAGTGCTCGTCAAGCAGACGGCGTGTAGGAGGATCGTTCCGGCCCCAATTTACGGAATGCGACATTAGTGCGTTGAGAAGCATATGCGAGTAGTATTGGCCCATGTTTTGCATATCGCCTGCAGCATCGTTAGCGTGTGAATCGGTGGTGTGGTTGCATCACGGCTGCCGGGACAGGCTGGGCGGACTGACGAGTAAAGGCCGGTCTGTATATGAACATGAAGAGTGGCTGAATCCAACACCAATGGATGTTGAGTAAAAATTGAAATGGTTCCTGATGTGGCATTGTTAGCATTCTGGCAGCGATGGTGCAAACAGCGTGCTGGTACACACAGGAGTTCCGGAGAAGTTTTCTAGGTGGCGCTGCTGCATGGCGTTGGCGACCAGCCTTTCGCGTATCGATTGATCGAGTTCGGGATTTGTGTAAGGGTCGTTTGAATTGCCGTTTTTGGGTCGCTCGAGGGCAGTAGAGCCGTTGCCAAAGGTGATGCGGCCTTTGTCGTCGACCTTGAGGCCGCTGAAGCTTCGGCTAAACGATTGTTCGTCGGTTTGGGGCCTTGGCGGGGAGCGGCCATCAAGCAGGCCGTTGCTGGATGTGGACGGACTGGAATGGGCGGAAGCGGTAATAGAAGGCGGCGACCTGGAGGCAGAGGCGAGCTGCTCCTCGAGTTCGATGATGCGCTTCTCGAGGCGCTGGGTATACGACAGCGTGGGGTTGCTGGCGGGGTGATGCTGGCGTCAGTGGGCGGGCGCTCTGGGC
>JARDXD010000635.1:0-48388 GCA_029218145.1 Aphanocladium album | reverse complement strand
CACCCTCCATGGCGGTGAATGCTACGTCGTGACACTGACGGATGATTTGAATTTCGCCTCCCACCCACACACACCACACCCGCACATCTCTTCCCGCCCGCCGGACTCAATCTATTTAAACTGCTAGTTTTGTACTATAGCGCCAGGTATGGCTGGCGGAGGGAAATGAAAAATGGTGTGGTGTAGGTCATATGACAAGACTTGCGAGGTTATCTGAGACACAACTTTGAACACCTGGACGAACTGCTCGCGATTAGTTACTGCGAGCTTTGGAGGAGATGCGACGTCGGGGCTTGGCTTCGCATGGAAAAGAGGCGGTGGCGCAGAGAACAAATCCACTCTCGAGTTGTGGGATTACAAAATGTATACTGCGTAGAAAGTACAGTGACAAAATGGCTACGTATACGGTACGAGAAAAACCACGAGCTGAGGAGGTCGAGAAAATGGACAGTCGGACTATTGGTAACTGAGAGACAGGATGCCGTACATGGCGTTGGCCTTGACTCAGTTCTGCATTCCAGTCTGCTGGTTATTATTAGAAATGGCCATTGTAGACCAGCTAATTTCTGATTCCAAGCACATTTCCGAAGCAGATGTATAGGGACGAGAGACAAGACGTCAATTGCAGCAGCGGAAACTGTACTGATGACGGGAAAAAGCAGTCAAGTCTACCGTAATGACGGCATTTTGGCACTCGTGGTGTTGTGTAACATGGCCGAGACACAGCATCATGTCTGGCCAGGGCGCTTACACTAACTATCATTGGAAGCGCATTGCACGGGCGCTGAAGTTGAATACATTATTCAAACCATTCTGTGGATTTCAATTTGGAGAGGTCGAATACAATTGTTTCCTGCCTTATCCTTATCTTGATGTGGGATCTTTCTCATATCGAAAAGCAGCACCGCGGAAGGTGACGACATTGTGGACAAACTACGGTTATGAGAGAGCAACAAGTCTAGCAAGAAATGCGAAGAAAAGCCCCAATTTACATGTCACTACAGCGGCCAAGTATATGCCAAGCAGCCTATTACCCCGGTAGCGATACGCTCGCCTACCGCCCGCGCAACTTGTTGGACCATAACGCTACAGGGTATGCAGGTCGTCAGTCATCGCATGTCAAAGCAACTGTCATGCCAGAATCAAAGTTGGACAAACAGATATACCGGATAATATCCAAGAATCCAGACTCCGTCTCATTAAAGCATATGCCATCTTCATCTTGCGCTATACATATCCACAACGCTAAGCTTTGTGCGTGCTCGGCAGGTCCAAGACGGCTACGCCTCGTGCGTTTTGCGTGTTTTGTTATCATTGCGTGATTTATCAACTTGATAAACCGGACATTTCTGGAAGCGTAGCTCAGCTCGTTCCTAACCTCATTTCCCGCCATACACACAAATTCCGGGTCCTACCTCGGACGGCAATGAGCTTCCTGCAAATTTGCCTTGGCCGCCTCAGCTGCTGGTGCTGCATCACCAACTAGGCTGGCTAGCGCCAGCTCGGCACGCTTTGCAAGTGTATTTTCGGTTGCGGCCGAGCAGCTCTTGCCCGGATTAGAACCTTGTGCTTATTTACACGTATTTCAGTAATTGATACTATGACGAACCTGCGCGTTTTTTTTTGTTCTGAATAGTATAGGATGTACGGGAAAGGGACTCAGTAATAGCCGTACAACGATGGAAGAGCAGGCGATTGGCCGACGCCGTTGATCGTCGCGGGTCGCGAGGTATATAACGGAAGAGTTTAGGCAAAAGTGTCTCAAGTTGTGTGATTCGTACTGGCATAGCCTCTTTTTATGCGTGCTAGGTGAGGCTGACGAGGAAGGTTGGACGATGGCCTGGTCGTTCTCAGATCTTCAAGATGTAAAGCAAGGCGGAGATGGGCAGTATGATGCAACTGAATTCAATTTGTCAAAAGACCAAGTTCATTTTCAGGATAGAAATAAAATCATAAAAGACTAACCTCTTCAACACAGGAAGCATCTTACACCACACCTCACAACCACTCACAGCAGTTACCAAGATACATTCATACCTAATTACAACTCTCGGCTTCTATGGAGGTTCTCGGAAATTAGGCAGGCGGTAAGGAGCCGCCAACACTTACATGCTTACAGCATTGTAAAACGGACGAGTGAACAATACTCCTCTGAGAAATTGGTGGATTGGAGACAGCTGTAGCTTGCTCATCAATTGAATTGGACCTGGTTATTTGTTGCCTAACATAATGCTACTTGGACGACGCCCTGTTCGGTATGGACGCCCGAGTCTAATGTAACATTTGTCTCTGACCAATCTCCATTAATTCCCGTTACGCGATAAATTCCTCCGCGACTAGGGTTTCCTTGGTTTCTTTTCCGCCGTTCTCCCATATATGGGGCCGACCTCAGATTGTCACGACACGGTACTCGAAAGTGCTCCCCGAATTACATAACATGTACTTTTGCGTTCCGCGGCAAATGTCCCTGCAACTTCTTATCTGGGATGAGCCATTATTGCCTCTACTATATTTGGCAGGCAAAGAATGAGACAAGATTGAAAATGGATGTTATTGTCAAGATGAGAAAGCTGGCCGCTGGCAAGACTCGGCGATTTATCATGCATTGGTCGGGATATGTCACACGCAGGCTACGTCATGGTGCTGCCGACGTCAGAGGCTCTTTCCGCACGCCAAGACGTTACGTAGGCGGTAGCTACCGCACGTGTTCCTTTTGATCGTCAGTGTATCTAATGGCATCGATGAATTGCTTCCAACACCGAGTGAGGCCACGAAACGCCCCTCCCTCCTCCTTCAAATTCAATTCTGGGCGCTCTCAAACAATCGCTTGTCGACACGGCGGCCCAACTCCGCTGTAGTATCACGAAATCATCCGAGCAATTACTGCAACAATCATCTGCGTCATAGCGGTCTTATGGTCTGCAAGGATACGTCCCAGACTCACCCGATCGCGAGTGTCGGGTGGCGGCGAACAGTAGAGGTGCTGCTACGACCTCAGTACGTCGACAATTCAGAGACCCATCAGACCTAGCCCGACGTTTCCGCCCGACTTAATTTCCATCCGTCGCGCAGACGTGAATTGGGCGGCCAATAGCTCCGACCGACTGTTACGTACCATTTTCATCTCGGGGTGGTCCCCGTGGGGACGATTGGTTCTGATCGGCACGGCTCCGCCGTGCCGGCGTTCTCAACTTGGGCGATCCTCACCAGAGGCGCAGCGCACTGGGCGCTGATTAGTGACTTATAGCTGGTCAAAGATTGGCATTGAGCCAACTGAATCCAAATCATATTAATGAACAGCTCACAATGCCCAAGTAAAAGATAGTGACGCTAGTTTATTGAAAGCGCCGTGGCGATCTACAAGCCACTGGAGATCAGTCACGCCCTGTGTGAGGCTCAGCTGAGCCTCTCGAATTAAGAGACGCTACGATGTTCATCGGTTATGCGGCCGACGACGCGGAATGCCTTGTGAGCGACGTCACTAACTGGTCAATGCACCGCAAGAGCTCTAATCTCCTTCCCAACTGCGCCAGGTGATGTATAATGCCCCATATCGGCCTCTAGTGGGCTACCTTATACTAGACGCCTGCCTAATTAGGACCAAGCCTCCGCGATCACCAGAACTTGGCTTTGCACTTATTCTTGGTTATCGATACGACTGAGAAATTGGTTTCTGATATTCTGCTCTATATAACGTCGACACTGCGCCGTTTAGAGGGGTGGTGTCTAGACAGCCCGTAGTCCAACAAGCACAACTTTGCTCAAAACATGCATTCAAGTATATTGGCCGCCGTCCTTGGCTTGACCGGGACTGGCCATGCCCTGATCAAGCCCATGGGACTTCAGTTCCCTGCCGGTAGCGGCAAAACTGGCACCGGCACGCTGGCATACTTTGACCAGCTCATTGACCACAGCCAGCCGCATCTTGGCACGTTCAAGCAGCGCTACTTTTACAACACCGACTACTACAGAGGACCTGGCTCGCCCATCTCCATGGAGGCTCCCATGGAAAGTGAGCTGCTGGTCAAGAACATTGCTCTGACCAACGTCAGCATGACTGGCTTCATTGCCCAGAAAATTGGCGGTGCCGCCATTACCCTCGAGCACCGCTTCTTTGGCAACAGCACGCCTGTCGCCAACCACAGCGACTACAACGCAGAGACGCTCCAGTACCTGACCTTGGACAACGCGCTCGACGACCTGGTCTACTTTGCCCGCAATGTGAAGCTGCCTTTTGATCCCAAGGGCCTGTCCCACCCCGACAAGGCGCCCTGGACGCTTGCCGGCTGCTCGTATGCCGGCGGTGTCTCGGCCTGGACTGAGCGCCTGAATCCTGGCACTTTCTGGGCCTATGAGGCTGGCAGTGCCGTTGTCGAGGCCCGCAGCGACCTCTGGACCTGGTACAAGGGCATCGAGGAAGCAATGCCCCGCAACTGCTCGGCCGACTGGAAGCGCATCGTTGGACACATTGACAACGTGTTCATGAAGGGCAGCGAGGACGAGAAAATGCAGCTGCGCACCAGTTTGGGCGACGATGCCAACACTACGTACCCCGTCTCGGCCCAAGGTGCCTCCGTATGGCTCGCCTACTGGCAGAGCCAGCAATACACCAGCGGCTACAGCCCATTCTTCCAGTGGTGCGACTACATCGAGGGCCAGCACCCGGGCAGCACCAACCCTGTGCCCGGCGCCGAGGGCGTCGGTCTAAAGAAGGCTCTCGTCAACTTTTTCAGCGCCATCAAGGAGCTTCCGCCGTTCCCCGGATCAGAGCTTGGTGGTGACGTCGATCCTTGGTTGTGGTTTCTTTGCAACGAGCCGTGAGTAGACCCAATCAAATTTACGCAGCTTTCTTACTAAAAATTCGACAGATTCGAGTGGTGGGAGTCGGATCGTCCTGGCAAGCCTTTCGGGATGGTCACTAGCTATGCCACCCGTGAATACCTGATCAACCAGGTCTGTGACACAAGTTTCCCTATCATGAACAACTACAAGTATGGAGTTGCCAAGGGTCTGAATGCTGAAACTGTCAATCGTCGCACTGGTGGCTGGGGCCAGACTAACACGACTCGTCTCGCATGGGTCAACGCCGACCGCGACCCGTGGCTGTATGCGACCGTCTCTTCTCCCGACCGCCCGGGTGGCCCTCTCCAGAGTACTGAGGATGCCCCCGTGTACATGCTTCGTGGCGCCGCCCACTGCAACGACTTCGTCACCAACAACTACTTTGTCAATGATGACGCCCGCGCCATGTTCGATGGCGTAGCTGCCCACATGAAGAAATGGGTAAACGAGTTCTACACGGAGAAGGGAATCACTCGCCCCTAGACTCATGAGGGGATAGAAAGTGTATATTATTCATGAGTCAATGCATAATGTCGATAGCTGATACTAAAAGTATATACAAAATACCCAAGCCTTTCTCTACAATCAAGATTGACAGCGCATCACATTAGGATTTCTTGTGCACCACTGTGAACTCCAAGACAATAAAAGCAACGTACGCCACCAGCATGGCGCCACCTATCCAGCGCGCGAATCGCGCCCCAAACCAGACTGTCAGTGTGAAGGCTGCTGTCGATACCCAAAGGACTGCAAGCTCGAACAGTTCAATACTGCCGTGATTCAATTCACCTTTGCTGGCTGCCATGACAATACCGCAGCAGAGTGAGAGCAAAAAGATATTGCTGCCGGCGCAATTGGCGACCATGATGCCAGAATGTCCCATGTGGGCGCTGATGATTGCGATAAACTTTTCCGGCAATGTGGTGGCAAAAGCCACAATTATGACACCAAAAAGCACATCACTAATCTCAATCGCATCGACGATATGTATGGCAGCTTCAGAAAGAACGAAACCTGCGAGGCAAATGGCGCCGAATCCAAAGAGAAGGTAGCCCGTGTGCCAGGCAAGTGTGTGACCATGACTGTGGCGGCGCGCAGCCGTCGAATTGTTCGGGCCTGGTAGAAGGGCAGTTGTGCTGTCGATGGTATCTTCCTCACCTGCGTCGCTACTTGAGGACGAGTTGGAATCGCTGTCCGAGTCTTCTGGTGCAGTGAGCACGCCTTGAACAATGGCGGTAGTAGCGATGCCAAAGTAAAGACAGAAGGCAGCGATCAGCACAGGTCCAAAAATTATCCAGACAATGGTCTTGTGGTAGTAGATGATGGGTACAACCGCTGTTGTCAATGCCAAAAGGACGAGAGAGTAGACGCGCGAGCTGCGGTCAAACTCAATCGTGCGACCGCGCTCATAGCAGAGCAGGCCCAGCGAGAACGCGCCTAGTATATTGGAAATGGCCGAGCCGACGACATTGCCGAGGGCAAGCGATGCGCGCTTCTGAGCCAGGGCACCGAGAACTACCGTAAACTATTTCGCCGTCAGCCAATTGCGCTTCCTGTGAGAGACAGCCGATGCGCACCTCTTCCCATTCGGCACCGGCGGTAAACAGCGCAACTAGCACAGGCGAGATGCCAATGCGCGTTGCGACAATTGCTGTGTGTTTCACAAATGTGTCGGCGCCCCATTCCAGGACGAAAAGCGTCGTTAGAAACGCGCAGACATTGAAGATGATGTCGCCGGTGTCCTTGAGCATGGCTGCAGTGGAATCTGAGGTTGTGGAATCAAAGTTCGTGATTTGTGGCGCCAGGCTTGAGACGGATGATAGCAGTCCCACGCAAAACGGGTCGGCGAGCGATCGATAGTTTTCGAGAGCTGGGCCGTTTCAAAACATCAGTAATGAATCACCAACATCTTAAACTTATTTTCCCGCTGTATTTGTTAGACGCTGTTGGGTCTTTTGTACTTCGCTGTCGAGTCGCATTAAGACCGCGACCGGGTCTCTCAACGCAACCTTGGGGGTTGGAAAGAAGGGTAATCGAGCAAGAACGAAAGAAAGTAAAAATGTCTATAAAGCTGTCAATATCTACTTGACCGAGTGAAATACAATGCGTTCGTAATGCCACATACCAGAAAGAAGCTTACAATGTCTTGTCTACTTTTGAATCGTTTTTACCGTTCTTAGCGCGTACAAGATTGTGTGAGTCAAATTTACATCGTTAGTGACCAAGCCACGAAATGCTCGCGAATCTATGCCCATTTCGGTAATATTTCATTTGAATTAGTACTACCCAGTTGTAGCTATATCGTGTTGTCCAAATATCAACAAGCCACGCTCAAGCAGTGCCTGAGGGGGCCAGATTAGCAGTGTACTTGAACGGGTAATGCCACCCCGGTCTTGACATGTCCTCGCGAATCTTGTAAACATTTTCAGCAACATCTAGGACTTTCATATCCAAGTCAATCACGCGCATCTCCTCTGCGCGCCCGAGCATGCAAGTCGTCCCCTGTAGCGGCATAGCCGCTTGGCTTTGGCCTATAAACTCCAGCCCCCGATCATCTTTGCCATCGGTAGTCCCGAGTGGTGCAGCAGCATTGACAAAAACAATGGCGCATGTGTTTTCAAATGCCCTAGAAACGCATGCATTGCGCAGAAACAAAGCCTCGCACTCTGGGTTGACCTCACGACCCGCACCACCGTCGTCAGCAAGCCAGCAGGACGCGCAGATGACAATCTGCGCACCATCGGCAACAAGGGTGCGTGTGGCCTCTGGGAAGGCCATATCCCAGCAGATAAGAAGACCGACGCGACCCCAAGGGGTATCAAAAGCCTGGTGCGGCGATTCGCTATCGGCGACGACGTGTGGCCTTTCCGGATGCCACAGATTCTTTTTCTGGTAACGACCTAGGAGCGACCCATCCGGCCCGATGAAATATGCAGAGTTGGCTAGTTCTCCGCGAAAATCATCACTAGCCGCAGTACCCTCCGTTTTGACCTCGAGCATGGTCCCCGGCACGATTCCAATCCGGAGCTCTTTCGCGAGAGCTTGGTAGCGTTTCAGGTAGCTAGCTGATGTGGCCACGGCGGCTGCAGGGTCTTTGAGTTGTGCGTAAAAGTCGGCCAAGTGGTATTCTGGCAGCACGGCTATGTGAGCGCCGTCTGCTGCGGCTCGTTGAATGTATTCAGTTGCGCGTTTGAAATTGCCTTCTACATCCAATGGCTATCCTGAAATATTAGCAAAAATAAACCATAACAGATAGCGAGGCGCAAACATGAGTTTGCATTACTGGCTCAAGTGCCATTACCTACATCAGAATAGAGCTGGATTAGAGCTATTCGCACTCCTCCAGGGATGATGCCTGCCATTTTATCGTGGGCTTATATAGATGCAGGGCTCGGGATATAGACAAGCGCAGCTTTACAGCGAAGCCTGGTCGAGTGGCATCAGGCAACTATGAATGGAATGGGTAATAGGGGTGCAATCGAAGGTGTGTTGCCACGACTGTTCAGCGGGAATGATACATCAATGTTATATACTGAGACTTCGGCCGCTGTAGCTTAACCGAACTTCGTCCACTTCATCAAACCCCCAAATCAGGAAATTCAGTACGAATAATGTGTTACTCCACCTCGCATGCGTGATGGCTTGGCGGCAGTCCAAATTTGGACTGCCGCCACGCTAATCAGCCCCACGATACATGCCTCAGCTCTGGCAATCTATTTTAGCCATCTTTCTCTACGTTTCAACCTAGTAATGAACCTCTGTGCACCTGCATTACTAGTCCAATGTTTGCCAGCTTTGAGCTTTGGTCCGGTGGCATGGTGCAGCATGCGGACAGGAAGAAGTACCCGCGGTCCAAGACGGGCTGTTTAACGTGTAAGCTCCTTATCTCCCGCGGAACCCGGAACGATAACCCCGCCCCGGGTCGAATTCACCAGTGTGACTACAGCGACTAACCATTGCATTCGCTGGTAGGCCGTCGGAACAAGAAGAAATGTGGTGAAGAACGGCCAACCTGCAGACGATGCTTGCAACGCGGGTACAAGGACTGTACCTGGCCAGATTACTGGTCGCACTCAGAATCTTCGCCGAAGCAGCAAAATGGGAATAGTGGCCCGACTTCACTGCACTTGGCTCAGCCTAGCTCTGGTTTCCTTCCAGATATGTTTGACGAATCAGCAAGCATTCCGACAGCCCACGCATGGCAGGTCATATGCCACGCCAACCGCGCAATTCATGGAGCCTATTTCGACGATCACTACACTATCGTTGTACCTCTTTTCCCATTGCTGGCCGAGTTTCCTGCATACGCCTACGCATGGCTTGCGCTTGGGGCAGCCCAACTCGCGCAGCAATATCCGGCTCCAGATAGTCCTTGGCGGCTCATGGCATTGAGCTACCACAGTAAAGCTTTACATGGACTGCGCAGACACCTCGAATCCTCTGCGGAGCCGCAAGAATGGGCCTTGTGCTCAACGCTTCTACTTCACATTTTCGAAAAGTTTGGCGATGAGCTGCGACCGCCATCTGATGCGCACGTCAGGTCTGCACGACGCTATTTTCTTCGACGATTCATCCAATGTCCACCGACAAATATGCGCCATACTCTGCAGCTCGAGAGCTTGATTTATAGGGTGGCAGTTACAAGTCTGTTCAAGAAAACTGAGAAAATGGGCAAAGACTATACTTTTCTCGACCAATTCATCGAAATTTGGGAGGCGTCCAGCGTGCGAGGCAGCTTGTGGCAGCATAGCCTGTGGATCGGCTTACAGCCACCTATTTTTAACGCTATTTTCAAGCTTTCGAGCCTGCTTCAATGCGTGCCGCTGAACGAACAGCAGATGTCTGAAGTGGGCATAATCGAGCAAGCCATGGCGCACTACTTAGAACTCCATGCAGTTCTGCCGTCGCACTGGGCGCAGGAAATACTTGGGTCGGAGCACAAGCACTCACCGGCAATGACACTGGTGGAACAATCCCACGTTGCGCACTGCATCTTTGGCGTTGCGTGTTGGATCGTCATGACGAAGCTGAAAAATCCCAAGGCCACACAGGAGCAAGAACCCATACGTGAATTAGCGCGCATTGGCTATCATTTCCTGAACTGTGTCTTGACAACGAACTTTTTCTCGCCAGTCTTGATATGGCCAACGATTGTTATTGGATTGGTTGCCTCAACGCCTGAAGAGCAGACTATAGCGACCCTGTACATTACCAGGCTAGCAGATGTCTCTGGCCCACGAGCCTCCACGTCCGTACTCCGTTATTTCGCACAAGCGTGGGGAAGGACTGACGACGATCGTACCCCAGGTATCGATCTGCTGCTTGATTCTGCAGCTCTTGCCACTGTATTTATTTGATTATTTGATAGTTTCAACAGCCGACGAGGCGTTGCTCAGCCCCAGAGCGGCGACACTAGTCCTGCTTAGGCCTCCCGACACCCTAATTATGCACAGAGCGGACACATAAATCAGTGCACATAGATATCGGATAATGATATCCACCTTCCCGAGACAATTAAAGATAGTCCAGCCATCATGTACGTCGAGTTGCTACCAACCACATCTAGGAAAGTGCGATTACGATGATATGGCCACCCCGCTTTCTAGATAGGAAGACCTTGTGACCTTCGAGGAGCATCAGCACAGTTAAAGGCACTAACTACCCCGCGCCGATTTTGAGGTTGCTCAATTATCTGAGCCCGGTGTCGAATTGTGTACCACATACTTTGCAAGATGGAAATCATGGTTGAAAACACCCGACTAGGAGCCACCATACATCCTCCTGGAACCGTTCAATTGAATGACGGTTTGTACTGATTCTGGAATACTAAGCCGCTTCTGGCTCTGATGCATGAGATAGTCACGGCCGAGCATAATAGGACGATCTGGCATCCCATCCCGAGCAGTGATCCAAATGATCCGCTTAATTGGTCCAGGCTACGAAAGAATGTCAACTTCGGCCTCGCTTGCTTCTATACTTTTGTCATCTACGTTGTAATTGACATTGCAACAGTCGTGTATGGCCAAGTTCACGAAGAACTGGGATTCTCATTTCAGCAACTCAATCAGTCATTTGCCGTTTCTGATGCCGGAATCGCCATCGGCGGCATATTCTTCATCCCTTTTGCACTCCGATTTGGGCGACGTCCGGTCTATCTACTGAGCATTCTCATTTTGGTGGGCACGACCATATGGCAGGCTCGTATGCAGACAATCGGCGATTTGTACGGCTTCAATATGGTATGTGGCCTCGCTGGCTCGATTGGTGAGATCATTTGCGCAATGACTATTGCGGATTTGTTTTTTGTGTCTGAAAGAGGTGCAAAAACAAACATTCTCACGATTGCACTTAATACGGGCACATATCTTTCGCCAGTGGCTGCAGGCTTCATTGCGGACGGGCAAGGATGGCGCTGGTAAGTGAAACTTGGCTCTCTGTTTCCCTGACAATAATGGCTATCTTTCCTTGGTCATGAGAGGAGTAATCCGAGAATTATGGACTTTTTGGCTAATATGATTCCCCTCTGCTGAAATAGGATATGGTGGTGGAGTGCAATTTTATCCGCCATTCTGCTTCTCGCGTTCATATTCTTCTACGAAGAGACCATATACGTGCCGTTGCAGCAACATGATGCCCTTCCATCTGCCACTGATGATACTGAAAAGCCGAACGTCAAAGAGATTGAAACAGTGCTTGCTGAGCGTCCTCCCATACGAGATGACGTTCCGATGAAATCTTACAAGGAGCGATTAGCCTTGTTCACAAAAACCGGCGGCAACTTCAGGAACATATTTCGGCATGTTTACCAACCCTTCGTCATCCTCTTTACTTTACCTGGCGTCGCATTTGTGGCGATTGTCTATGGCTCGCTGCTTACTTGGCTCGCCATTGTGATCAATACTCAGGCGACCTACTTCACACTGCCGCCTTACAACTTTTCATCTGTAGGTGTTGGATTGCTCAATCTTCCCGTACTTCTGGGATGTATTCTTGGTGGATATTTTGGTGGCCATTTGTCTGATTATTCTATCAAATGGCTCGCCAAGCGCAATGGCGGCTTGTATGAGCCAGAAATGCGTTTGTGGCTTGCATTCCCCTGCCTCTTGATAACACCTGCCGGCTACTTCATGTTTGGTTTATCCATGGCCAGGGTAAGATCATCATCCGTTAACAGGTGGCCGATTTAGCTAATCATCATAGGGCATGGCCTGGCCCATCCCAGCTGTTGGGCTAGGCATTTACGGTTTCGGCAGCACCGGACTAAGCAACGTAACGCTACTCTATCTCCTCGACTCTTATCGAGATGTAAGTTTACACTACTTATCAAAATAGTTTGACGATATTTCACGCGCATTTGCGAGAATACTAATGCCATTTTCAGGTAATCGGCGACGCGTATGTAAGCATAACATTTGTCCGCAATGCGTTTGGTGTGATTGGGGCCGTCTGTCTCACTCCATGGATCGATGCTTTAGGGCTCGAAAATATGTTTGTTTGCTCGGGTTGTCTTTCCATCCTGGTTTCGCTTCTTGTGGTGCCAATGATGATATGGGGCCGTCGAAGCAGGCAGTGGACGGCTGCACGTTATACCGCCATGGTTAGCCGGCAGTTTGACTCACGATAGGGCGCAGAGATGAAATCTGTTACTGTTGAAGGCATCACAACTGGATTGCTCTTATATATGAAACCGCTAAAGAAACCAAAAAAGACACAAAAGCAAATCTTGTGACATTGACACTAGAAACGACCTCGTGCGATGATCGTCGGGAATTCACACCCAACGGAAGGCGCCAGTAGCAAACTAACATCCACAGAAGCGAAGTAAATTATCTACCAAAGCTCCCACATCTGGTCTCCCATTGCGAGCAGGCGGTTGAACAGCTCATCTCGCTTGAAAACAGCGGTCAAGTGATATCTTTTCCCATCGCTCGTCCTGATGAGGAGACCGTCCACAACTTGTTTTTGCAGCGACCACCCGACCACTACTTTATTCGGCCACGCCAATCCTCCAACCTTCTTGAGCTGCTCAATATCCGACAGAAGAATAGACCATTCAGGCCGCACGTCATCTGCTTTTACTGACCAACTGAGAGCAGGTGTAGTCGAAGTCTCGGTCAAGTATGCAAATCCTTTTCGTCCATCATATCGCGAGTCAAAACAAACAGGGCCATTTTTCGGATAGTCCGAGTTGTAGTTGACAACTCCTTTTCTTTCTTTAGCGTGGTGAGCTCCGGCGGCAGCTTTGGTTCGGTCTACTGCCAGGGCTGTCTTCACGCCGCCTTTGACCGTACTTTTTAGAAACCCTAAGACACCTGAGCTTTTGGAAGTTTTCCCATTTTGATCTACATTCGCATTTGGAGATAGACTCGCGGTATCTGCGCATTTCAATTAGCAGGCACAAACTTGTAATGAGTGTATCTCTCACCTTTCTCATTTGTGGTATCAGTTGATCTGGGCTTCTGCTTGAGGGCCAAGATGTCCGAACTGGGAGGCGGTGGCAGCGGAGCTTTGTTCTTCTCCCCGATTCGGAGAAGCGTGATTGCCAGCTGCGCATTTGTAGGTATTCCCTTGAGTACGGAATTTCGAAGTTCCAGAAACCGTTGCCACGCGGGATAGCTCCGATCCAGCCAAGCCTTGGCGCGGCTCAGCAGTGGTTGTCCGAAAAACACGAAGCCAAAAACAAAACCCATCGCCTTGATAAAGATGTAGGCTGTCATCAAATACGAAGCAAAGCCAATCGGTAATAAAATGGAAGCCAACCTGAACCTAGGGCTGTAAGTTGGAAACGGCGGGGTTGGGCTGAGCAGATTCCCGAATCGCTCCCAAGTGTCAACGACATCAGCTAGCCCATGCATGACAGGCCGGGCCTTTTCCCAGACAGCGGCGGAGACTGGTACCTTGGTCTTACCATGCGCAATTTCCGCATCTCCCTTGGTGGCGTTTGATTTAGCGTCCGACACGGCTTGCGCCAACTGGCCTGCGCGAGAGTCCTCCGTCTTGTCGACTGTTTCGTCGCGGGTGGGATCTCCGACCGTGGTGCTAAAAGCTAACTGCGTACCGCCAGGGCGGTAAATGGTGAGCGGAGGTGACTGAAGACAGATCTCTGATACTCACTGATCCAATGCTATTCACAAAGCTGTGTGCCTCTTGTTCAGCCCCTTCGCCCCGGACTGCCTCTGGTGCGCCAGTTGCAGTATCCGTAGTCCCAAGTACGCCTGCTGGAGGTGTTTGGTGGCCACCAGTTTTCGAGTCAATCAACGCAACTGGAGCGGGCGGGAATGCGACGTCTCGCAATTCGGGGATGAGTATCAAGGCCATTAGGGAGAGCACAAAGACCGGAATCAATGCGTCCAACAACCATGATGTAGCATAAATGGCTAAGAAAACAGAGGTGCGACGCCCTTCTTTCCAAGACTGCAGACGTGCCATATGATTCCAAGTAGACATAATTTTTAGTATGACGGATATGTATGCGCGCTCTAGTTGAGCACGCAATTTATCTGGCGAAAACTCATCCTCGTCGGCAATATTCATGTCGAGGTTGGCAAGTGGTGGCTCATCAATAGCTCTCACTTCGAATGCCTGCTTGTTGAAACGACGGATAAGGGTCCAGAGCTGATGGTTGCGCAAGCCCTGGACGAGACGTCGCGACTCGTCGCTTTCGCCATCGTTGTCCCATCCCAAGTCCAGCACCTCATGGCCATCACGATCAACGCTCAGCAAATTTTGCACGTCTGTATTGGTTGTGCTTTTATCGGCCAGAGCATGGCTAGCTGTGGGTTGCGAACCCTCCGTGGTATTCGTCTCTGGGACCGTTTTTAGCTCAGTAGCGCTGTCTGTAGTGTCGGTATGCACCAAGACTGCTTCTTCGACGGCTGGTGGCTCTTTATCCGCCATGATGATACAGAATATTTTCCAAAAAAAAAATTATATCAAGGTTACCAGAATAGAATAAGAAATACCGTCAGACTTTAATGGCTTGGGTATCGAAACGTTAAAATGGCATCGTCATTTGCCACGGTGATCCGACGTCATCGGCGATCGCGCTATCAAGCCATTGGTGTGTCGCAACTCCACTGCAAACCTTGCTGCCAGTCTCAGTAAAGGCTCGCTGTCCACCGAATGGAGCGCGCAGCTTGATCATAGAATCAACTTTAGTTATTTTATTCGACATTCTGAGTCTCCCTCGATTCACTTCAGAATTTGATATTTTTGTCCTACTGTGATCATCAATCGCTGCGGACAGCCAACGCTACCCTGGCGGGATGTCGGTGGCTAGGTAATGAAGGTGTCAAGCTATCACCCGAGTAGCTTAAAGCGACAAGGATGTCGATGGGTGATTTTTTTTTGGCTGTCGCCGTTATGCATTTGTATAGAGGGGGTCGTGTTGTTGAAACACATGCTGCACGCATCACAGCCAGGCTCGCTCAGTGTCTAGGGGTAGTAGCCGACGGCGACCGTGACCAGATGAAACAGCTGCATGGTGTGTTCGGTTTTTTTCTTTCAACATAATTACATGTACCGAACCAAAGGAACTGGCTCGTCGAAGCATTCCTCCCATTCCGTCTTGCCGTGCAACCACATCTTGTGCAACTTCAGTCTGCAGTCATGCTCCAAAGAGTATCCAGCTTCACTGCCTAGCCAAATGTCAAGCAGTCGAAGAGAGACAAATTCTCGGTCCGCTGCTGCGCCGTCTGATACGGCGACACCGGCGACCGTGAGAGACCAGGTCAAGCCGGCCTTGAACGTAACCGTTGGCCAGATGTCCCTGAGTTGCTTCATGAGCTCTTTTCCTTGGACTGTGCGCAGACTTTGATAACTGTCCAAACCAGGGACAACGGGATAAGATTGGGAGGTAGCCCACGACACCACTGCGGCTGTGGGAAGCGTCAAGATGCCATATAATCGGATGGCTGCCTGGCAAACATGCGCGACCGCGGCCAAGATATCTAGGTCCTTTGCTTCTTCTTCTTTCTCACCAAGCCAGATGGCGTGATTGAAGCTGTCAATCCTGCCCATGATCTCTGCAACCATGTGTTTGAGCAGCTGAGGATCTGACACTTCTCCGCTAGCAATCTGATGTCGCAGTCGCGAGATATGAAACATTGCAAGAAACAAACCCGTTGGGTAAGGAAGCTCGGCAGCAAGTTCGTAGTCGTAGATGGTGGCTAAGTCTTCGTCTTCAAAATCGTCGAGTCCTCGAATTTGCTGAATCGCAGGGCAGAGAGTATTAGTCTCAACGGCTATTCTGCATTATCCAATCGATGCAGTTTAGTATATACTTCCCGCGGCTTTGCAGGAGAATGGAGTTTACTCGTTGTGCGCGTTACTTACGGAAGAACGATCCAGAAGCTACTCGGTGCGGGCTTTGGGAGCTTCCACACTGCTTTAGGTCCCCCAAGATGCTGCACGAGCGCAATATAACCGCGGATGTGGGCTCTCCAAGTTGGCAAATGCCCAACCAGATCATATGCCAGCAGACTAGCTATTCCATGAAGACCCTTTTCCACTGAGTATGCCTGAGGGTCGCCTCTAATGGAGCTGTTGATCTGTCTGATATGTTGCCCCATGTGGTACGAGTATACTTGCCAAATTCCTTCAAATGCTGCATCTTCCCGTGGCCTCAATACTCTTCCGCGGCTCTTCGTTGCCCTTGCGATCTGACTGCTGATGATATGGCAGATGAATGATGTCGAGTTAAATGTTTTTGAGTGAATTGGCGGGTCTCTGATATCATGTATGTCATTCATCACTTCAGGTCTAACAATGGAGTAGTCTTCACGATGCAACCCAGGTTAGCACGTGCATTAGACAAGCATAGAACTTCAACTTACAGAAGCGCAGGCATTCTACAAAGTCCCAATTGGGAGGCCGAGATTCAATGTATATGCTGCTTCTCCAGCCTTGGTCAATTGCAGAGCTAGATTTCAGGCCAAATAGCTCGACACTTGCGCGACTTGGCATGGTGCTACCATAACCACGGCACTCTTTACCAACTGCAAGGCATCGACGACAGGCTGGTTTTGCTTCGTCGCATTTGATGCGCCGGGCACTGCAATGAATCGAGTGACTTGTTAGTCACGCGCTGATAGCCAAAGTATGTTATGTGCAAAGTGGTTCGACAACACGGACCGACAAGTGAGGCAGCCTGTTTTGGTTCTCGGTGCCCATTTCTTTTGCCGCGGGGCATCAGTGAAAGTCCGACTTGGATCTGTGATGTCCATGCTGTCGTTGCCAGGTGTTAGACTGTTCAATCTGTGCGCAGAGTTTTTTCACGTTCAAAACAAGTACTTTGTCTATAAAGCTTTTAGGAAACCTTTTTGTAATCAACACGCGCCCGATACTCCAGTGTTGGGGCGCCAGCCTGATCTCTGTCAGCTCATGCATAATTGGCGGAGAAATACGATTAACAAGCAAATCAGCTCCTACCACGTAGGATGTCCATTTCAGGAATGACCTGTCGCCTTCAATGCCCTCAAATAGTTAGACTCGGAAACTTTTCATCGTGCAACAGGTACGTTGAACAGCGAGGCTAGCTGCACACCGCGTTCACGGTGATACGCAACCGCTAGCCGTAACTACTGGGCGCTGTAGCACTGCACGGCCCAGTCCAATACAGACCTAGGATTACATATTGCAAGAGTCGGTAGATGCCAGGCATTAACAGGTTTCGGTGCTGATATCTTACAGTTCATTTGCATTAATCAGAGCCGCTTCTGTTACTCAAAATCCACCCAATCCCTCGGCCTTCATCACCATCCCTATTACACCTTTTACCAAACCAGTTACCACACCCGGATTGCCCTGGTACCCTGCACCGAGATTGCCCTCTGCATCTCGCCAGATTCCATCTTCTGCAACCCTGCCGAAACGCTCCGTATTCTGATTTCTTTCGATGCTGTTCCTCCACTTGGTGCATATTTCTGGGCTATCAATCATCACGTTTACCTCCTGGCTGTGGAACCAAGATTGGGTGTCTTGATTCCCGCTCCCTTGCACCCCAACGCAGCCGTCCGCAATTAGCAGCTTAATGTGGCAAGATCGCGATTTGAAAGAGTGGTGGATGGGATGATCTTGATCTTTCCCCACATAGTTATATATGCGAAGCAAAGATCTCTCTGGCCCACCAGGCGGGAGCGATCTGACAAGCGCCGTGGCCACCTGCTCGTTTGTGCCGCCTTGTCCAGGAATCATCTCGCCCAAATCATTGTAGCCGAAGCAGGTGTATATAGTGACTGGTATCCCACGCTGCAGGGCATCAACTATCTCTGGCAGGAGAGGCGCTGCATTAAGGTCCGGTGTCTGAATGAAGACGTCTTTCTTGGCGTTGCGAATAAGTGACAGCCATGCCTCATTTTGAGGAACGTAGGAGTTCTTGGAATCTAGGCGCCCATAGGGTGGTCTTGACACAAGAGCCATGGGAACAGGGGCTTTAGTTTCAGTCACAATATAAGGTGTCATGGCCTCGTCCTCAGTGAAGTCCGGTCCAGTGAGAGGAATAGGTGCCTTGGTGGCAAGGTTTAAGATGCGATTGGCAGCTTGGACGTGGCTTTCACCTGCTTTAATTCCATAATTCGTTTGGATTCTTAAAGCCTCATTAGACATGTTGTCGTCGAAGTGATGTTGCTCTGGAGTGAGGATCGGCAGCGGCCCACCTTCACCGGAAATCGAAGTACAGCCAGGTGCCACTGCAGTTGCAGATTCTTCTTCAGATACTTCTTTATGAGCCACAGTGGCATCTGGTACGAGCTCCTTGCCAGATGTTGGCCGTGAAGCTTGGTTCAATTGCTCGTACCAAGTGATGATTGCTGTGTCGCGAACGCTCTCCACGATTGGTCCCTCCAAATGGACCATCATTTCCAAATTGTCGTTATCCGCCATGTTATTGCTCATGATGGCGGCAATCTTGCCATCTACCACGCAAAACTTGGAATGGAGTGTTCCGAGGGGAATCGCATGCAAGTTCATGACGTCGAGGTCAACATAGGGAATGTCTTCGGGAGCTGGGAGCCCGACAGATTTGGCCGTATAAGACTTGTGGCTCAGCCTCTGGTGCGAATCGGTCAGATTTCCCACGCCAGCACGATCGTACATGAAGTGCGCCTTCACAAGCTGGCCTCTCTTCTTGGCACGTCGAGAAAGCTCCAGCAGCGCAGCGCGAACCAGCCTTTGCGCCAGCGAGGGCGACCAGGCGCACGTCACAAAGAAGATTTCTCTCTCGGCGGATGCAATCAGATTGGCGCAGTGACGAATCACATCAGCCAGCGGCGCAATTACTGTCAACGGCACGGTGCCATGTGATCCCATCAGCGGAGGAGAGACTACTCCCGAAAGTGCGTCTGCGTCTAGACAGCCAATGGAGTCCGCGAATGCCTGTAAGAACAGCGGACTAGGCTCCGTCGGACCCCATTTGCCGCATTTGAGTGCGTCATTCTGTTCTTTGGTCGAGGTCGTTCCGCGTCGCTTTTTTGGGTCACAAGTGCGGTCCCTCGAGTATTGACCGTAAATACGATCAATTATAGTGCGAGGTGATGATTTTGGGTCCTTTTGCCAGGCTGAGCTGACAGTGGTGGACTCGCAGCACAGAGAAATAACGTGCTCTGAAACCATTTTTTGAAAAGCGATGAGGATGAGATTTGAGGTCCGGAGCTAACTCGAAACTAATTGGTTTTGATCAACGGCTGCTAAATCATTAGCGTCAGGAAGTCGGCCGGATAAGCGGCAGCGAATCGACGTCATAGAAAAGGCCGTTATGGAGTTCAACGGTCGTGGCTTGGAAATCGTACCAGGGGTGTTAATTCTGCCCTGTTTTTTTTTTCATATCCAACTCTCTGCGAACGAAGCCCTGTTATTAGAGAGGACGCTGTGCATTTACAAAAGTGCTTGACGCACGCCTGGGTTAAGCGCCCGCTGATTCAATTTGCGTACTGGGGGAATGACCTCATATGCTGACCGCGCAGATTTTGAGCTGGCGCATAATGTCGAATCGTTCAGGTTACTCAGGTCGCCGAGTAAAGTACATATTAAAGACCTTTAGACAATTGCTGCCTCGCCTAAGCCGACTCGGATTTTCTGCATCCTCGTACAGTCGAACTCATACGTAAGTGGCCGTCTACGCAATATCATCGTGATTAGAAGTATGGCTACTTGCAACAACTGCATCGTTGTCAGAAGAAATAGGTTGCGTTCTAGTATCAAACGTTTCCAATTCATCGCCAACTTCCACTTTAGCGCCGTTGTCAAATTTTTAATCACATTTTGTCGCTTTTCTTCTGTAGAATGTCTCTGCCAGGTGCATCTGCAGGGTAGCCCCGCCTGACAGCCACACAGCTAAAGAATCGATTCAGCCTCGCGCTGCTGCCTGCGTGCATTTGTCTTCTTCCAAGTATGACGGCCTCATTAAATAGCCTCAGCGTCGAGCTCATCGACCTCATTGTGTCGCATCTCAGTGATCCAGCTGTTGCCTCCTTGCGACTCACCCATCGCGCTGCCAATAATGCGGTCCTACAGACGCGCTACCTCCATCGCTTCAGAACCAGACGGCTGTGGCTCAAAACTGCATCACTGCAGACGTTTGAACAGCTGACTCGCCTTGGAAACCCCGTTTACCTACCCCAGCATCTAACGCTACTTGGTGCTTTGCGGTTTAACAAGGAACTTGACGATCAGACGGAGCACCAACAGATACTGCTCGCGTGTGCATTCTCGAATCTCAGAAAACGGGGAGTTAGAGGTTCGCTGGCTTCACTCATTCTGGATGTTTCGGTACCGGAAGAGGAGAGCTTCCTGGTCTTGGAGAATTCTCAAATGACCATTGATTCATGGACTTATGTATGGGACGTTGCCCATCGGACGTTCACGATGGCCATGGGGGCTCTGAGTGATAGTGGTCTCGACGTGACTCAGGAGCTAGATCTCTTTACGGCCCCGATAAGCTGTAGCCTCTGCTATAAAGACTTCATCGACATACCGACGACGTTTCCCGGTGTGCTGAAATCACTCAGAGGGCTAAAGGAGCTGAAGGCGAGTCTGTCCCGGCCGACAACTGTGCCTCCGGAACTGAGGCGGTTCGACCTGGAAGAACAGTATAGAAATCTCGAACCGAGAAACATTCTACAAGACATCATACGTGCGCTGGTAGCTGTCGCGCCGGCAGCTGAAAGCGTATTGATGCACTGGTCGGATCTCAATGCGAGGTGGCGGCCCCGACTTGACGCACCAGAAGAGGTGTTGGCGGTACCTAAGCTGCAGCTGCAGCGATGCATCCTGCAGGGTTTCAAAGTGTCGGAAGTTCAATTGTTAGCATTTCTTAAGCATACTCGCCCGGCCACCTTGGAGCTGGAATATGTGCAGATGTTCCAAGGACACTGGGACCGCGTGTTCCGGTACATTACCAGTGGAGAGAGCGGGGTACGCTCATATGATTTTGACGATGTCAAAGAAGATCACAAGATTGTACATTTTAATGCGCCAGGAGATATCAAGTTCAGATATAAGGATGCCTTCAGTTGGCCGAGCAGAATTACCAGAGATGGGGATCGAGCAAGAGAGCCAATTGAGCACCGTCTAGCGCTCGGCAAAGTGGCGGATTTTAGGCAGTGGAAACGTTGGAGAGAGGATAAACTCAACAGGTTCAGCATCTCTCTTGATTTTGTGCGAGCTAATCCGCGAGAGTTGGCTGACTATCGTGAGTTCTTTGACGACCAACCGGAGGACGAGTCGGACTATGAACTGTCCTTCGCTGTCCCCAGGGCACCACCACCATGAGCCATGGCTTACTCACCCGACCAAAATCATGTTTGCGAGAATTTCGATCAACCAACACGCTCTCAGGCCCACGAGGAGCGAGGATGAAAGCGCGTTACACTGCCTGCTGTGGCAGGTGACGCACCCGGGTGAGGCAACGCTCCTTGGTACACGGCTCGGTGTAAGGCATAGTCGGTGTATTGGAAGCTTCCACAATTACAAAATGCAATATACTTGACTATGGAGTCGTGCGAGCAATGTCCACAGCAGTCAGATGAAACACTGTTTGCGCAAGGAAAGAACGACTGTTAACGTGAAGAGCCGCCTCGATCGTATATAAAGATGCCGTATCTCACTCCAGACTCGGCTTTCATTCTTCTGTAACAATCTCCATTGCCCGGTTAAATACAGCGTCATTTTTGCATCCTTTGCAATATTCAGTTCACAAGCAAAGCATCCACCACCGCTTTTTGAGTCCTCTCAGTCAGTCAAACATGTCACCCCTCCTCTTCCAAAACATCTTGAGCCAGATCCAAACCATGAATGACGTGTTGGCAAGCTACAGGCTCGAGTTCACCGCCGCTGCCGAGCTCTGCGATTCGTCCCAGCTGCAGGCCCTCGAGGACGCGCTCCACAAGCTGTGCGAGCACGCCATCATGGCCATCCTCGAGCTCGACCTGCGCATCCCCGCCGACGTGCAAGCGCGCACCGCCCTGGACCGCGCGATGCTCGCCCGCGACGTCACGGCGGCCATGGACGACGACGTCCGCCCGCGGCTCGAGGGCATGGCCCTCAGCCCGCTCGGGTGCCAGACCGTGACCGAGAGCCTGCGGGCCATCTTCACGGGCCGGCTGCCGCGTGTTCTTGCCCCTGCTGGTACCGCCGCTGAGGAGGGGGGTTCGGGTTCGGGCTCGTCGACGGCGACGGCGACGCTGACGACGGCGGAGAAGCTGCGGAGGAGGCGCCACTGCCATGTGCTGAGCGTCGCGCCGCCGGCGGTGATATTGACGTTTGCAGTCGCGTTCAGGGTGGAGCGGTGGACGGCGATGGAGACAGACCTGTTTTATCCGCTGATTGAACGCATCACGCAGAGCGTCTCCATTTCGCGCCGGCCTTGGTATCTGCTGGAGATGGTCAGCTTGTTTACCACGTCGAGTACGGGTCAGAAGGTATCCCTGCGGGACAGCAATGTCGCGTACGACAAGTTTATGAAATGTCAGTATCTCCAGGCAGAAAACGTGTTGGACAGCAATTCTAACTTTCATTATAGGGTTTGAGGGACTTCCTACCGCGCCACGGACGATGTAGGGCATTTTTCGGGCTTCGTGCGCTAACCGTCACTCTCGTTGATGATAGCAACAACCTTCATCCCATAGATAGCATCTCATCCACTCAATTATTCACGTCTCTGTTGAATCTTTCATGTGCTTCTAAATTTCGTGTATTGTGTGAACATGCATTCAAGATGCGGGTATCTGTACTATCCAAAACTTTTAATCATCCGTCATGTAAAGTCATAAAGCATCAGGCTATCGCGCCCATCGCTCGCTTCTTTGAGCACCAGAACTACTTCGTCGTCAAAGCCTACCCAGTTGCGTCGACCATCGTCCAAGCCCATTTTAATCGGTGTCCTTGATATGCTTCCACTCGGCTCATTCTCGGCAGATGTAGTATTCTCCAGATCCTGCAACCTGGGCCTGACTTCGACGCTGCGGCCGCCAACACGGCCTTCCAATTCCCATAGACGGATCTCATCACCTCGAGCGCTCACACTGACTGCTTTGCCGCGCGGTGTTATTTCTGCGTCGGAAATGCCAGACGTGTGCCCCCACAGGCGCATACCGGGTGATATCGTGAGCGATGTTGAGGTGGATGTACATAGATGTAGGACAAGTGTGTTGTCGGGTAATGTGGCTAGAAGATATGGGTGGCTATATCGAAGCCGTGTAGGGCCTGTCTCGTCGGAATCCATACCGAAGCGAGAGCTGCTAGTCGGCAGCGGAGAGGATGATGGCGAAGAGTGGCCAGACCGTGTTTGCGTGGGTAATGACGACGCGACGCGAGATGTCACTGCCCCTGAGGGGCGTATATCCAAGTCTTGAATGCCGATGGACCATCCACCGACTGTGTTAAACGTATATGCAATAGATGCGACGACAGACGACGCATTCTTCCGCAAAGATAGAGCCAGTGGGCCTTGTGTGCTGTGCGATTTGAGAGAGGTGAGGAGATAGGGAGGTGGTAGTGTTGTATGTTCGTCGTCGGTGTCTTCTGATGCCTGCCCGATTTCTCGCGCAGTTTCGTTGTCCGTGTCGTCGCCAGCGTCGGAGGTGTTATCGGTAGAGGGATTGTTAAACGTATAGAGGGCAATGAAGCCAAGTTGGGTAGCTGTGAGCAGATATGGGTAGCCGTAGGCAATCGCCACCAGTCTGCCCAGGAAGCTCTTTTCCTGACGAAAGAGTAGATGAAGCGTGTTTCGATGGGCGTCGAGGCGCCACACACCAGAGGTACCGTCTTCGAAGCCGACAGCGACATCTATCTGACCACGACCAAGACGAGCGTCGTCAACGGCGAGGCAGCTTGGTCGTAACCGTTTCGCATGGTCTGACTCTAGCGATGCCTGCGCAATCGGCTGCCTTGTGCGCAGATCCCAGGCTCGCAGACCAGACACTGCGTCGGCGGTGACGGCAATGCCCTCGACCACCTTGACCAGCGTCTGCCACTCTGGCGGCGCCATGACTGCCTGCTTTTGTCTTTGGTGCACGTCAACCTCCTCGACGGCGCAGCGGCCCCTTGCCCAGTTATGGCGCAGACGGTACTGCTTTTTCCAATCGACTCGATCCACGATTTTGTCATGTGCGGCGTTCCAGCGCGTGGTAGACGCCGGCTTGCGCCAGGTTGACATGCTGCTCTCGCCCGCAGAACCCCATGCGCTGCCCTTGGATGAGTAGTGCTGGCCCGAAGTGCTCCGTGCTGTCTTAAACCCGGGTATACGGTGCGCTCGCGGAAGGATGAAGCGTCGGTAGTAATGTGGTCGCCAGAGCTGCGAGTCGGAGGCGATGTCGCGGAAACGCTTGGAGACGAGGGCCATGTCGAGGAGGACGCGTTCGTTCATGTAGGAGAGGATGCGAATGAGCAGCTCATCGGATATACGTGAGATGGCATCTTTAGATGGGCATGTCTCTGTTGTCGTCGTGTCGTCGATCCCTCGGCGTCGCTTGGTGGTGACGGTACCCTCGGCCGCGTCGAGCGACAGACGTCGTTTGGTGGATGTCATGGTGAGCAGAAGTGATGGCTGCGAGCATCTACTGTTCTGCAGGAGGAAGCACAACACGAAACCTGACGCAGCACCAACAGACACGAAAGTCTGAGGGGAGCAAGGTGAGGTTAACGACTATAGCGTTGCAGAGCAGACGGAATGAATGTGTGTAGCAGCGGCAGTGGTAGTGGCGGCGGGCGCTCTCTTTTGTTTCCCCGCGCAGAGCATGGCCCGAGCTGTTAGCGGACCAGGGCCCCTGTAAATGTCGCTCCAGGGGTTTCGGTGCTACGACACAGCGGGGTGATGCGCTGTGGCTGCCTTCCCCGGGCGCTGTAAATGGTCGAACCCCGCTGTAGCCCGCTATAAATCCGCACTGTCGCAAAATTTCTCTCCACCGCGCTGTCACGTCAACATTGTCCTCCCTGCATAGAGGTTGACAGGCTCTCACCGTTAACGCGAGGCACAAAACACCCATCTTTTCACGAATCAGAAGCAGGATATATCAATCCATCCCGCAGTGGTCGTCGAATCGTTCCCGTCCTCGAGTGCGACAATGTCATCTCCGGCATGTCTCGTGCCCCCGAGTCTTCACAGAAGGCACACAGACACAAACACACACTACTTGAGGCGAACATCCTCTAGAGACACGGCACGCAGAGCACGGCGTCGCATTTCGACAATCTCTGTGCAACAAACGCAGCGGTGAATAGAAACTGCCTCGATCAATTAAATCAAAATTCCCCTCAAATACAACGACAAAAAGAAACGTCAACGCCACATCAGTCCACCGCTCGGTCCTACATCTCCCACTGTTGGGCGTGCGGTGTCAACTTTGCTTTTTCTGCCCTCTTTAACCAACCCGAGACAATTGACTCAGAAGCAACTCTCTCTTCTTCTGCCGCCGTCACATTCGGACTTATTTCGACAATGTCTTTGGCGAGATGCCTTTAGAGTCTATTCGCTCTCTAGCTCTCGCACGGCAACGACAAAAGGGCAGCGTGCCCAAAAAGTGGTCTCATTCATCTCCCGCCTCTCCTCCCCGGGACGTCGTCCCATTTTCTGCTGCAGCAAACCAGGAGTGCATTAGCACATCAGCGTCGTCGATTCAGGACCTTTTGTCTGCATCGGCCAGCTCGTGTGGCTTAAGCCAGCTTTGACTTGCAGCATCGGTGCCTGAAGTCCCCAACGCCATCTGCCGGCGTTGGGTCAGACAATGGATGCACACATAGACGTTTGCGTTCATGGAGATTTCTGAGCTTGCACCACCCCCGCGCAAAGGGCGGAATGTGTTTTCGAGGCAGAACCGCGGGGTGCCCGTGTTCCCGCTTCCGCTCTCACCTTCCGCTCACTAGGTTTACCCATGCAATAACGTGGCCAAAGACTGCCCGCAATGGTGATAGGGTGCGACGCGGCGTTACTGTATCCGTATTCCATGCTGCAGTGGGATGAAAAAGCATTTTGCGGCCAGTTTGCCTGACAGCTTGGCTCGCTGTACGAATGAGAAGAATGACAAGTTGGGAAAGCCGGCCGCATCTTTTGCGCGGCAGCTTGGGCTTCACTATTATGCTGATTACCAATGTCTTGGGTTGACAGCTGTCCCAGACCGGCTCCTCTCGTCCCAGTCTCGTTTATTTCCCCTCATGCTCGAAGGCCCTCGGACGTGCCAAGTGAGCCAGGCTGTCTAATGCAAAAGAAACCCATGTGCCGAGAAACACCTGAGTTTCAACCGACATAAATCTGCTTGCCTCTGAAGCTGATCGACCCCTGCACCGCCGAATCTTCTTGGTAACCTTGACATTCCCCGCCAATAGCCATCTGGTGTAAATCAAGAAAATCCTACAGTGAACAGCACATGCGCCGACTTGCTTCCTCTCCCAAACCCTAGGCTCTCAAACACATCCGAGGAGTAGCGTCAGATTCCGCAATGCGATTGAATATGGTAAACGCGACTGGCACCGGACATGAGCAATGCTGGAATGATGCCTGAGCGCTGAACATCACCTTCGGTCATTAGACATTGGCCCAGCTGTAGAAGCCTGCACAAGCACACGCCTTCAGATCGTAGTGCACCGGTGAAAGAGCTTGGCAGGACATTCAAGCGGAAACTTCTGCGTACAGCCAAAGATCGCCTGCGAGACACCTTTCAGGCTAGAAATTTTGCAACAGGTAAAAAGTTGTCGCCGTGTTGCGGGTGGGCGGCTACAGGCAATGGACAAAGAGCCTGGCGCGACACTTTCGGTGTAGGCAGCAGCGGCACCTAAGACGACGACCGCCACCTCTTCACGGCACCACAGTACCTGCAACGCCACGACCACGGGAACATGCCAGAAAAGATATGCTCGTATGCCAAATTTGATGTTGACGCGCTCCTGTCACTGGCGACAGAAATCCGTGGCCAAGCATGCACCTGCGATGTGACCACGGCACCCAAAACGGGGAGCATGAATTGGGTTATGTTCCTATCATTCAAAGACGGACTGGACTGGGTTTTCCGCTCTCCGAGGACAGGTGCTCATGCCATCATGTCGGATGAATCATCTCAGAAAATGCTTCTCAGTGAAGTTGCCACGCTGAACTCTTTGCGAAGAAAGACTGCAGTTCCTGTCCCGGAAGTATGCTCTTTCAGGTTCGGGGCGCTCCTCGTCCACACGTATCCTATACCGACCAACATCCTATTTGTAGCGAAACATGGCAGAACCCTATCGGCGTGCCATATATCCTCATGAGCAAAGCCGCCGGACGCCCTCTCTCAGACTACGACTGGGCTGATGTCCGTACGCTAGGGTACCAAGCTGCTGCCTCTGTTGCCGATGTCTGATTGCGTAAGAGAGGGTATCATGATGCAGCTGTGCGCAATGATGAGCGAACTAGAAAAAAATTCTTTTGAAAAGATTGGATCGTTATTCGAAGATTCCGATGGGAACTGTGTGATTAGAGAATGCCTCTCGCCAGCCCTCGTATGGCAACACAGAGACTCGCTCGAGGACTATGGAATAGAACGCGACCCTTTGCTGCACGAGGATCAGTACTTCAACGCCCTGATCTCTGCTTTTATCGGTCATGCGACAGAGCTGCCGCTCATGAACCATGCGTTCTTTGCACCTCTTCCTGACCATTCCGACTACGCAGATTGGGCGAGCTACAGAGTCGCGGTAGGGCGGTGGAACGACTACGTCGCCATGGGCTCCAAGATTGAGAGCGGCCAGAACCGCTTCGCTTACTGCCTCGCCGGCCAAGTTCTGCGAGACATGATGCCGCACTTTTCTGTGGGAAGGAAAGGCTACACGCTATCCCATCCAGACCTTCACGTCGACAATATATTTGTGGATGACAGCTTCAATATTACATGCATCATCGACTGGGGCTCCGCGTCAACCGGCCCAGTCGCGGAACCCATGGCTACACCGCGCCTAAGCAACAACCCTCCTGAGCAAATAGTCAGCGCGTTTCGTCAGGGATTTGACCCTCAAAATTTGATTTCTTCAGAATCGTGGAGGCGGTCGGAGATGATGCGGCTTTTCACGCGACTGATTCGTTTAATGTCCATTCATGACTATACAGTGTTCAAAGCACTATACCTGCTTGTATACAAGACAGCGACTGACGAGGAAAGTATTGCGCTGCATTTCAATAGTCTGGCAAGGCACGAAAGCAATCAAGAGCTTCTGGCGAGATTGCAAGCAGACGATGCTACAGCTGACGAAATAGAGCAGGAAGAGCTTGCAGCGTTTGGTAACTTGGCCGGTAAAGATGACAGCCGCGCGGTCGCAAGAAAGCTCACATTCATGGCCGAGGTGAATCCCAATTTTGTCACCAGTCCAAAACTCTGGAAATTGATTGAGAGTGCACTCAAAACAGAATGACGAGTTGACTTCTTAGTACTTTATTAAAATCACGGCAACGCCAGCACATCACATCATGCCATATCAGAAGTAGTATCAGCAGAATTGGATATTGTATATGTAGAACCTGGTATAGAACATCTATAAAACACAATGAAATGTGTAAAGAACGCCACGTGTGTATCAAATGCTCCAATCAACTCCGAAAAAAAAAATGCACATCACCTCGATTCCCCTCAAAGTCCAACCGTTGCAAACATGTCATCGTACACCTTGCCCCCCCAACCCACCTGCAGCCCTCCCCTCGCCACGACGGCCAGACCTCCCACGGCCCACGCCAGCGCCGCCAGCGCCGCCGCGCCGTGCACCGACAGCCACCTGTTCCTCCGCGCGCGCTTCGTCTTCTTGTCCACGACGACGACGCTGCTCTGCCAGCCCTGCGTCGAGGGCGCGTACCCCCACCACTTGGCCATGCCCCAGACCATGTGTCCCATGCCGAGCGTGATGAGGCCCAGGTACGCCGCGCGCGCCATGAGCGGGTGCGTCTCGGACGAGGGCACGGAGCGCTGGATCGCGGGGATGAGGGACACGTTGGCGAGGTGCAGCGAGGTGAAGATGGACATGGCGTAGCTCGAGTATCGTTGGATGCGGGAGACTGCAGGTTTCCATTAGAACAAGGTAGTCAATTTTTAAGAGAGAGAAGACGGCGTACGGTAAAAGATGCTGCCGTGGCCGTGGTGCGAGCTGCCGAGACCTGGCGCCGCCGCGGTGCTCCCGCTCTTCAGAGCTGTCGAGTCCGACGATGCGGCCATGATGGTGTCCGAACCGTCCGAGTCGACGACGACATCCTCGAGCTGCTTCTCGTCCGAGGGCGTGGGCGAGTCAATCGGCGACGGGTCGAGCTCGAGCAGGGAGATGAGAGTCTGCTCGGACGCGCGGTGGTTGAGCGACTGTCTGCTGTGGGAAGCGTCCATGGCGTTTGGTCCTCTCGATCCTGTTACTGGTTTCCGTATGGCAAGCCTGGACTGGCACGAGTGAGGTTGGCCGTGTGGTTTTATATGTTGTCCAGGGCCGAGGTCATGTAAACAAGCCTCATGCTCGATTTTTTGTTGAAAAGTCTAGATACCCTGGCCATGACGCCAATGTCTCAACGTCTATTCCGATTGTGGATAGCCCGCGCGCTGGGCCTGACGAGCCTCACCAAAAAAGGTACAGGGGCCCTCGTCAGCACGAATTCCATGGCTGTTAGTGGGTGCCGCGAGCCCCCGCCAGCGGCCGCGTATCCACCAAAACTCCCGCGCCCCCAGCGTCTCGCCAGATGGAAGCCTTTAGCAGCAACCATCAAACGAGCTTCAACATCTCGTAGGACGGAGCGCGCGAGATACAAAATGCCTCTGGTATGTTACTGCATCAACAGCGCCTCAAGAATCCCCTGCTGAAATGTCTAGCGCCACCAAACCCTCCCGCCCGCGGCGACGTCGTCCGCGCGCGACGCCCAAAAGTCCTTTTACTGCGCCCTCTGCTCCAAGGGCTACGCGCGCATGAATGACTACGAGGCGCACCTCGGCAGTTATGACCACTCCCACAAGCAGCGCATGAAGGACATGAAGGCCATGGTCCGCGACCCCAACGCCGGCGCTAGGGCGCGCAAGGCCGAGGCCAAGGCGGACGGGCTCGTCAGCATCAAGATGCCCGACGGCGGCGGCGGCGGCGGCGGCGCGGCGACTGCGAGCGGCAGCGGCGGCGGCGGCGGCGGCTTCAAGAAGGGCGGCTTTAAAAAAAGCGGCTTCAAGAACACCATGGCCCCGGCAGAGGGACGGCAGGCCGCGCAGACGACGGCGACGACGACAACGGCCGCGCCGGTGCAGCCTGATGTGGTGACGACGAAACCACCACTGGGCATCCAAGGCGAGAGCGACACCGAAGACGAAGGCTACGAGATGTATGACCCGAGATTCCCGACCGACTGAAAAGTCTTGAACCAGATATAATGTATTCCCATACACGACAAAAGCTATCGACAAACAAACTCCTACTTTTTGGTATCCAGAACCGACATCATTATCATTACAAACGGAGATTACATCTTTCCAAGCAAAGTTATTTCCTACATGGATCCGCCATGATGCTGGCCTTGCACCCCGCCTCCCGCGCTTGACACCTGCCCCGTCGCCTGCTGCTGCTGCTGCTGCTGTTGCTGCAGATGCGTCGCGCCGGGCCAGCGATACGACTCAATGTGCGACAGGTCCTCCTCCAGTAGACCCATCATGTTGCGGTTGTTCACAAACCAGTCCGCAATCTGCGCGACCTGCGGGTTGTGCGACAGCTGGCCGGCTGCACTGCCGCCCTGCACGCCACCACTGGCACCATTGCCACCGCCGCCGCCGCCGCCCTCGTGGCCGGCACCGGTCATGGTCTGGTCCTCCATGGGCATGAGGCCGAGCTGGCTGAGGTACATTTCAAACTCGTCGCCAATCGGCACGACGCCGTGGCCGCCGCCGGCACCGTTGCTGTCCTGCTGCTGCTGCGACGACTTGGCCTCGACGTAGAGCGTCAGCACGTCGTACATGACCTGGCACAGGCGGTAAAGCTTCTCGACGGCCTCGGAGGAATCTCGTGCGAGGGCAAGCGAGGCGACGAATTCCTTGAGGATCTTGAGGTCGTCGGCGGAAGATGTCTCAATGACGTAGCAAAAGAGTACAAAGAAGGGGGCAAATGGGGTCAGAAGCAGGTTCCTAATCACGTTAGCACATGAATTTCAGACTCATCAATACGCAGCCTCTGTTCCTCTTACCAGTGAACGTAGATGGTCTTGACAAAACTGCCGAGATCGATTAACCGCGCGCAATCTTGGTGCGCACTCATCGCGCGTCGTGCCGCCTCCAGACACTCGTCGCAGAATCTGCTCACTGACCGTTCGGGCGTCGGAATCACGCGATAAATCAGCGTCTGCGTGACGTAGTACTGCACCTCGTCGCCGCGAATAAACACGTCCACCACGTCGGAAATGTTCATCTGCTTGATGTAGCTGTAGGCGTTGCTGCGCGCCTGGTCGCCGCGGACGCCGAGCTTGCGGCACTCCTCGGCCAACGCCCGCGCGCGCTGGACCAGCTCGGCCTGCGGGCAGTGCAGCGCGGCCGGGCTGTAGAGCTGCTCGTAGATAACGCTTTGGAGGCCCGAGATTTCGACCCACATGGTCGGCACGGTGTCGGCGCCGCCGCTGTCGAGCAGGTCAAACTCGAAGATGCGGGGAATGTCAATGTCGCACTCGTGGATGACCGAGGCGCGGCCGAGGCGCAGGCCGAGACCCTTGTCGAGCGTGTAAATGTGCCAGAAGAGGATGCGCTTGATGCGTGCGATCTCGGGCGGATCGTGCTTGAGCGTGTCCTTACGGTGGAAGCCGCCGGTGAGGCAGAGCTGGGCGCCGGCCGAGGCAAAGTGCCAGGCGACGGTCGGGCGGGAGACGTCGACGGCGTAGAGGCTCTGCCGAGGTTAGCTTCGGGGAACAGTGGCAAGGTGAAATAGGGGGGATGAGACGTACACCAAGTAGTAAGGCTTGCACATTGTCAATCTTGGCGGAGAGGAGCATGGGGAGATTGGCGAGTGTCGTTTCGAGGTTGGCGCGACATAGTTGAAAGTGGCGGTAATATTCTTCCCTTACAGTCGGATCTGAGGAGAGGGAATGTTGCTCAAGGAACAGATTGTACAAGAGGGCGCTAACAACGGCAAATGTAGCATCTGATACATCCTCTGTGGGAAAGTATACAGCTCGACACAATGTTGTAATGTCGGTAACGCCGACAAGGTCGCACATAATTGTGAAAAGAGTGACAGGAGAAGCTAGTTTTGTCAGCATATGGGCATACGGGCAAGGCTTAATTAGACAAACCCTTGTTCTTCTTGAGTAGCTCTACAACCAACGCCATTGGCGGCAGCGGCAGCTTCGACACACCACCTGGTGGCACCGCCCTCTGTAGCGGGAACCTAGGTCTGTGCTCGGATCGGCTCTGTTGCATCTCGACGAGCTGGCCTAGGTTGGCCAACGCGGCCTCCATCTTGGGGTTCGTCGAGCGCAGCGACGTCCTCTTGACGGCGCGCTCGAGAAACTCGCTCGCAAAGGCCGTGTGGACGGTGAGGCCCGAGTCGCCGCCAAAGGCCGTCTCCTCCTCGCTGCTGTCAAAGTCGGCAGTGGACTCGCACGTCGGGCCGCTGCTGCCCGTCTGGGGCGTGGAGATAATGCGGCTGGCGTCGCTGGGGACGCCCGACGTGGAGAGGTTCTTGAGGAGGGTTTCTATGCTCCCGAGGCGGGACTCTATCTGGTCTATCTTGCGCTCACTGGTGAGTGTCAGCATGATATCCATAAAAGGACGAGCGGCGAGACATACTATTGAGAGGAAATAAGAACGCGTTGACGGGGTTCTTTGGGGCGCTGGCCGGCGCCGGTAGATGTACACGGGCGCTTGGCGGTCCTACAGTTGGAGCAGGGCCAGTCCTTGTCGCAGCGGATCTGAAAAGGGCCATGTTAGCCGGGATGCTTGGCTGCGGGGATACCGCGAGATGATGCTCTTGGCATGGGGAATGATACGGCCGCCCACCTTGTTGCAAAAGCCGGATTCAGAGCCGCCAATCATGTCAACGGCTTACACAGAGGGCTGGGGAGGGCTGTGGACGCGGCGTGGAACAAGGCTGGGTAGGGATATATATAGATGGATGTTTGTGTATATTAAAAAAAGATGGAACATACCTTGCGGAGACGGCACTGGTCGCACTAGAGCGGGAAATGAGCATGTTAGCAGGATTCAAGACAAATTGCTCTTTTATACGCAGGCTGCGGGATATATCAGCCGTCGCGACGATCCCAAGCTAGCACAGACCGCCAGCACGAGAGGTTACAGTGCGCCGCAATCATGATGATGCGGGATTTTGTAATGGCTGGGTGCAGAGGGGATTTTGGAGGCACGCTAGAAATGAAGCTATGAAGATGCACTCCGAGGTGTAGGTGAAGACCGAGGACGAGGGAGAGCGATGGAGCTGTTTGGGTGTGTGGGGACATGGGTAGAAGGGGTGTATGGTTATGAAAGAACAAGGGCACATGTGAAAGGTGATGTCTTATGATGCAAAGAAAATATAAATGAAAAAGGAGAATGGGGGTGGCATCATACCGCTCGGCGGCCAGAGGCATCGTCAGCAGCGGCGGCGGCGGCGGCAGCGGCAGCGGGGCCGACCATGATGGCCTGATGCGGCTGCTGGTTGTTCTGCATTTTCCTGAGCGGGAGTTGATCCGGTCTGGGTAAGGCGTCCTTTTCTTTGTTCTTTTGGGTCCAGTGCAAATCGCAATGCAACAACGGTCCTGTTTTTAGGGTGTCGCACTAGAGAGAGCAGCGCACAGTCGTTGGTGGTGGTGGTGTGCAGTTCAGACGAAATGTCGGGCGGCGGGCCGTAACTTCATAACTAGATGCTGCGGTAAGGCGTAAAGCCGCCAGCTTGAGAATGCTACTAAATGTGAATGAAGTGCAAAAGGTGACTGGTCATCTGCGAGTATGCAACTAGCCCAGACCAGCACGCATACTAATCGGTGGGGGGTGTAGAGGCGCCGTCTTGGGGGTGTTGTGAGTGAGAGCGTGCGAGGAAGTGATGTAATGACGGCAGCTGGAATGCGAATAAGAGCGCTGCAAGTCGGTGACGGCTTCTAGAAGGATTCGACGAACAAGGTGTGTGAGAATTAAAAATAGAAAAAAAGAAGTGTATAGCGACCGGACGGGGGAACTGCGCTTAACGACGACCGTTGAGGAAGATGGAAAGGTTCACGTTATTTCCGGATTGGGGAGCTCCGATAACGGCAGGCCGGTGGGCAAAGTGTTGACTGACAGCGTCACCTTGACTTGACGAACCAAGACCGAAACAAAAAAGTTGCTTTGTTCTCGCTGGCGTTGTCCAGGTCAGCTGCAGTGCAAATTGCTTGCTTGAATGCAGAAGCAAAGCTGCACAAACTGGCAGCAGGCAAGCTGAACCAATATACGGCGCCCGGCAGCACCGCGGCGGCCGCGGAGCCCGACGAGCGGCTAGTCTGTTTTGGGATGGCGGTGGGCGGGGGATCCATTTTGGGAGCAAGCTGGGGCGAGTTTGATCTGGACAGCGGTTGCTGATGGGTTGACACAATTCGACAATCAGTGTGTTTAAAATTCAATACTGAAATTCTTGTTGTATTTGGAAAGATTTTTAGAATTACTAGATATTTGAAACAATTAATTAATACGAATCACGAGCAGAGTGAGGATTATCGCATCTCTATGCCCCACCGCTTCAATATGTTAACGATCGGCAAGCCCAAAAAGGAAAACGGCAGAATCAAGCACACGCGACTTGTGATTGCCATGCATCAACACTTGGCAGATTGCAATGAAGTAGGACCCAGACATGCAATTCGAATACAAGAGACTTCCCAACGATAACTCAGCCTCAATTTGAACCTTTGCCTCGGCTTCAAAACCACTTCCATCGCCATATATCACTCCAGCGTTCTCGCCTTGCATGCCTCCCACGTCCTCTCATCATTCACACTACCTTGTTTCGCTTTCAGTCCGATCGCCGCAGACACGATATACGAAGCCAAGGCCAAGAACCAGCTTGGATCGCCCGTGCATCACGCTGCAGCAAACTCGCCTTGCCCTACGCCACCCACCTTCTCCATGGTCCCCGTCTAGTAATCTCGGCTGCTGTACCATGCGTGCACGCTAATCATCCATGCGTAATGACCGTTGACTCACCTACCGTCAGAAATCCAATCGCCAGCCGGAGCCCGCCCGCACGCTCGCCATACTTGGCAGTTTAGGAATCCGGGTTCTAGGGACCCGAAGCGGTCATCTACGGACGCCGCTCCCGGTATCCACAGTAGCTCGCCAGCCTGTCACCAGTCCACCGCGCACAACAGAGCCTCGACGGATACCGTTGCCGTTAATCCTAGTTTCACATTAAAATAAAGACAAGCCCTTGCTCCATCCAAGAATGTCAATTTCTCGCATGCGCATCTTGTTACAAAGTTCTATCGTCGCCGTTTGTCGTGTCGACGTGCTTTTTCTGCACAGCCTTGCAATCTGTAGCCCACTGTCATCTAGCCGACCGCCCACAAGACCATGATGGAGACAAAGGAACGTTCGCCCTCAGAGGCATCGTCGCCAGTTGGGTCGGCAGTACCAGCGGCAAACGCAACGGCGCAAAAGTTAAAAGATGAAAAGGAAAAGGGCAGCGATGGGTCATTCAAATATTACCTGGTATGCCATATCACACTCCACCCACAGCAGCAGCACCTAACCTCGACAGCGCGTCTTCAAATATAACGACACCAAAGGATGGATCATCAACGCCATTGCGTGCCTCTGCATGATTGCCTCGGGCACAGCACTTCCCTTGATGGATGTTGTATTCGGTTCCTACGTCAATGTCTTCAACGACTTTGTCGCCGGCACCCTGTCGCCCGCTGGCTACCGCAAACAGGTCGCCCACTATGCGTACGTCCATCTTCACCACCTCGCGACAACCACTAACTCCTGAATAGCCTCTACTTCATCTACCTCTTCATCGGAAAGTTTGTCTTGACTTACATCTGGACGGTATGCAAGCCGACCCCTCGTGACCCGTCCCCTGCTAACTTGCCAGGTCGCCGTATCCATCACCTCCATCCGCGTCGTCAAAAAGATGCGCGTTGACTTTGTGCGCCAGACCCTCCGCCAGGAGATTCCCTTCTTCGACGCTCCCTCCAGCTCCATCTCCAGCCAAATCACCACAAACGGCAACCTCATCACCAACGGCATCGCCGAGAAGCTCGGCATCACCATCCAGGCCCTCTCTACCTTTGTCGCCGCCTTTGTCGTCGCCTTTATCGTCCAGTGGAAGCTCACCTTTATCGTCATCTCCATCGTCCCTGTCAACATCATCGTGACGGTCATCTGCGTCATGTTTGACATGGTCTACGAATACAAAATGTTTGACATTTACAGCAAGTCGGGCACCATTGCCGAAGAAGCTTTCGCCACCATCCGCACCGCGCACGCGTTCTGGGCCTTTCCCAAGCTGTCTCGCCGCTTCACCAACATTCTCGAGGAAGCGCGCCAGGTTGGCAAGAAAAAGTCGCTCATTTATGCTATCCTCTTCCCTTTTGAGTTCTTTTGCATTTTCGCCGGATATGGTCTTGCCTTTTGGCAGGGCATGCGCATGTATGCCAGCGGCGAAATTAGCCAACCCGGTACTGTTGTAACGTGAGTACATCTTCTACCCCATTGCTCACACCTGCCAATTTTTCGTCGTCTTTTTTTACGTACATATTCTCTAACAATTCAGTGTCATCTTTGCTGTCCTCGTCGCCGCCCAAGCCCTCACCCAAATTGCCCCCCAGACTGTCGCCGTCTCCAAGGCCGCCGCCGCCGCCCACGACATGTTTGCCGTCATCGATCGCAAGTCCGCCGTCGACTCCCTCTCCACCGCCGGCAAGACCATTCCCGATTTTCAGGGCAACATCAAAGTCTCCAACATTGACTTTAGCTACCCATCCCGTCCGGATGTGCCCATTCTCAAAAACTTTAGCATTGACATCCCGGCCAACAAGACGACGGCCTTTGTGGGCGCCAGCGGCTCCGGCAAGAGCACACTGTTTGGTCTGCTTGAGCGCTGGTACGCCAGCTCGGCTGGCGAAATCACGCTCGACGGCCACAGGTTGACCGATCTCAACCTGCAGTGGCTGCGCACCAGTATGCGCCTCGTCCAGCAGGAGCCCACTCTCTTCACCGGCACCATCTACCAAAACGTCGTTGACGGTCTGTCCGGCACCACCATGATTGACCTTCCCGAGGAGGAGAAACGTCGTCTAGTGCAAGAGGCTTGTGAATCGTCATATGCGCACGACTTTGTTTCGGAACTGCCCAACGGCTACGACACCATGATTGGTGAGCGCGGCGCCTCACTTTCTGGTGGTCAAAAGCAGCGCATCGTCATTGCGCGCAGTATCATCTCCAACCCCAAGATCCTGCTCCTCGATGAAGCCACGAGCGCGCTCGACCCCAACGCTGAAAGGATTGTCCAGACGGCCCTCAACAACGTCGCCAAAGGCCGCACCATGATTGCCATTGCCCACCGTCTCTCCACCATTCGCACCGCCGACCAGATCATTGTCATGTCCAAGGGCGAGGTTCTCGAAACTGGTACCCACTCCGAGCTGATTAAAATGAATGGCAAATACGCCGCCTTGGTCCGCGCGCAGGATCTCGGTGACGGCGATGCAGCCGACAGCGACGAAGAAAATGCCCAGGATACCGGCAAACCCGAAGAGGTCCTCGAGCTCGCCACCTCTCGCGCCTCCGCGGGCGCGCAAAGCATCAAAGTTGAGGACGAAAAAGAGCGCACCTACGGCTTGATGGCAGGCCTCTGGATCATCATCAAGGAGCAACCCGAGCTCTGGTGGCATCTCATCGCCATTTCGCTCTGCGGCATCGCTGGCGGCGCCACCTACCCCGCGGTCGCCGTGCTCTTCTCGCAGACCATGGATGCCTTCACCACCATCAACGTGTCCAAGGCCAACTTTTTCTCCCTCATGTTCTTCGTCGTCGCCCTCGGCAACCTAGTCATCTACGCCATCGCTGGCTGGCTCGTCAACCTCATCGCACAGCACGTCATGAAGTTCTACCGCGCCGAGATTTTCGACAACACGCTCCGCCAGGACATGGTCTTTTTCGATCGCCCCGAGAACAATACCGGCGCGCTCGTCTCCCGAGTTGCGTCTGAGCCCACCAGCCTGCAAGAGCTGCTTTCCATCAACTGCGTGCTCATCCTCATCACCATTGTCAACGTCGTCTCCAGCGTCATCCTCGCGCTGTGCTACGGCTGGAAGCTCAGTCTCGTCCTGGCCCTCGGCGGCCTTCCCGTGCTCATCGCGTCAGGCTATATCCGCATCCGTCTCGAGTTCAAGTTTGAGTCCGACACGGCTGAGCGCTTCTCCAAGAGCAGCGGCCTCGCCTCCGAAGCAGTGATGGGCATCCGCACCGTCTCATCGCTTGCCCTCGAGCAGGCCATCATCAACCGCTACCACGACTCGCTGCAGCACATTGCCGCTGACGCCATGGCCGGGCTCGGCTGGAAGATGTTCTTCTACTCATTGTCGCAGTCTATCTCGCTGCTCGTTATGTGTCTCGGCTTCTGGTACGGCGGCCAGCTCATCTCCACTGGCGAGTACACCACCGACCAGTTCTACGTCATCTTCATCGCCATCATCTTCTCCGGCGAGGCTGCCGCACTCTTTTTCCAGTACACTACCAGCATCACCAAGGCGGGAACCGCCATCAACTACATCCTGCGCCTGCGCCGCTCCCGCATCCTCTACGACACTTACGACGAGCAGACTGCCCCTGAAACAGAAAAGAGCAGCGAACCTGTCAAAGGAAAGGATGTTGTATGCGATGACATTCAATTCGCGTACCCTCTCCGCCCGAGCCTCAAAGTTCTTCGTGGCATCGACATTGTTATTCCGCCTGGCAGTATGGTCGCCTTTGTCGGCGCCTCTGGCTGCGGTAAATCCACCATGATTGCGCTTCTCCAGCGCTTTTACGACCCGACTTCAGGCTGCCTGCGCCTCGACGGCGTCGACGCCAAAGACTACGATCGCTCACGGTATCGCCGCGAAATTGCGCTCGTGCAGCAGGAGCCTGTTCTCTACCAGGGTTCCATCCGCGACAACATCTCGCTCGGCATCGAGTACGGCGAGCCATCGGAAGACGAAATCATCTCTGCCTGTCAGCAGGCTAATGTTTGGGAGTTCATCTCGTCGCTCCCCGAAGGACTCAACACTACATGTGGCAGCCAGGGATTGTCCCTGTCAGGCGGTCAGCGCCAGCGTATCGCCATTGCTCGCGCGCTGATCCGCAAGCCGCGTTTACTTCTGCTTGACGAAGCCACGTCCGCACTGGACACGGAATCCGAAAAGGTGGTCAAGGAGGCACTCGATCGGGCTGCTGCGGGACGCACGACGATTGCTGTCGCTCATCGTCTGAGCACGATTCGCGATGCCAACACCATTGTTGTCTTTGGCAAGGGAAGAATTGTCGAGCGCGGTACTCACGAAGAGCTCATTGCGCAAAAGGGCGTGTATTACGAAATGGTCCTCGGACAATCGCTAGACCGCGAAGCTTAAAAGTGTATTTACTATTTCCTTCACCCAACTCTGCATCTCTGTATATAGAAATCCTATCTCATAGACGCATCTGCGCTTGTATATGTATCAAACAACGAATCCACATATCCATCAGACACTTTGCGTGCCCCCTGTGGCCCCGCAACCTTCAAAATCTTGAGCAGCAGTCCCGCGCCGACGGCCGTCTTCCACAGAGCCACGCCCCTTCTCGTCGCGACCGCCATGCCGCTCAGCACCGCCGGGTACGCGAACGAGCACACCGTACACGTCAAGCTGTCGTCTGGTAAGAGTTTGCAGAGATCACGCGACCATGCAGCGTAGTGTGACACGGTGAATGAGATGACGGTGAGCCGCAGCCACCACTCCGGCGGGACGGCGCGATACGCGGCCCAGAGTCTGGACAGCGCGAGGAGCCACCTGTGCGGGGGCAGCAGAACGGTGAAGGTGAGAGGAGTATTAAAGCCAGATGGCTCGAGAGGGTTGGATTCGATGGCGAACGGGCAGGCGCCGAAGAGGAGAAGCTGGAATAGCATGAGAAGTTGTTTCATTGTTGGCCCGATTCAGATGCTATGACGTAGGAAGGCTGCGGGCGGTCAACGAATTGGACAGCAATAAAGAAAAGACAAAGACAGGTCTCTAAGTCACTAAGAGAAATAAACTTAAACTTACGGCCAAGTGAAAGATAATGATGGTTGTTTTCAAATAATTTTTTATTTACTTTATAAAGCAGCTCTAGATGACAATGTTGGTAGGAAAATCATTGGCTGGCTAGCGGCAAGACCTCCGCCCACCAGCCAGCCTGATCCCCATTGACAAGATCCCGTTTATACCCGTTGTCCTGCCACATCCTACTTTGTGTCATCATTCTTCTTTTGCGGTTCTCTTTTTCTTGTTTGTGTGCGTGTGCGCGTATTTTCTCCGACACGGTACCATACCCGCCATCCCGCAGTATGCCACGCTCGTTTCGCACATACACTCAGCACCTGCAGTACGCTCCTCCTTCGGGCTTATCCTTGCAACAGTACTTGCCACCGCAAGCCTGGCGGATGGCCCAGACATACTGGTCGTTGCACACGACCACGTACGAGCGCGCATCGCCCACGCCGTCTTCGCCGCAGACCTCCTGGCCGTAGTTGTCGCCGCAGGGAGCGCCGATGGTCGCGGCGAGGGCGGCGCCGGCGGTGGCGAGGGTGAGGGCGAGGAACTTCATGATGAATTTTGGTAGGAATGAAGAAGGGGGATTGTATTGTGTGCAAGATAAATCTCGTGGTAGACTGTCTGGTCTTTTTTTATGTTAGAAGATGGAAATTGCGTGTCATTATCAACTGGCTGCTTTGCTGTTTTTATACTTGCGAGTTTATTCTAGTAGATGCCATGCAGTGCGCGACGTCGCGGTAACGTGGCCGAATGAGGGTAGTACTCTTGAATCGGCATCAACGAACATGCTTCGTCGCTCTCAGCCTCACTTGCATCAAATTGGCTAAAGATCCTGCTCGTGTCCTGCCTGCGTACGGGCAGGTGCATCTCTCGCCTCCGCTCTTCCATCCACACGTCTTAGCCTACCATCAAGTGGCGGGGGGATATCGGCGCTCGCACTCTCAATGTAGGTCGTTTAGATTGCCGTTTAAGTTTTTGGAGGCTGTGAAGAAGTACCGATGCGATAGCCGGTTCCATTCTCTTTCTGGCATGATCTTGTGTGTTTGCCCATCCCAGCCCGATCGTCTCCCTGGTTGCTGCGAACTTGGCCAAATACAGACACAATACGACTGGCAGGCCCAGCCGAAGTTCGTTTTTTACAAAGATGAACGCGATTCAAACGCTAAATTGAAACAGTAAACTTGACAAGGTATATAATGCACGGCATGACTTGCGGTATATACCAATAGCACCGCCCTGGTGGAAACATCGCCTTATTCGATATGTGAGGCACTTTTCATCATGCCCCGGTCTCGCATATCATTTAATTGCTTAGAAATACCTTAGCTCTGCTCACATTAGTATCTGCACATGAATTTACAGCCCACGGTAGCTCTGTACGTCGTTTAGAATGTCATGTAAATCGTCTGGGCTGTGATCAACTTGGGGATTTTTTTTCACCCATCTTTCCTTTTTTGGCTGCGCGGCGTAGCATTGGCGTTCCAGGCGGGCTACGTTCGTTACGGGGTAGTCAGTCAATTACAAGCCAGAAGGGATACTAGTTATGCTACCTTGATGCAGCCTCAATTGTTCGCATACTGTGACGCGGAGCTTTAAGTTGAAGGGAGAAATACAATCTTCCTTTTAAATAAGAATTCTCGTGCTACATATATACGGAGACTCTTTACGTCGTTGTCGTTGAATAAGACGTGGCGGTGCAGGCTGGTCGCCCTGACGCCGACCGATATTCCGCCCCCAGATATTTATCGTTGTGATGAGCTTCGCAACAGCATTCATCGATACCAACAAGTTATACAGCCCTGGGTGAAGCCACATATGTCCCGGAGGCTTACTCACGCATTAGCACTAAACATTTAAGCTTGGGCAATTTTTAATCATTTTTATTGACCCACGGAGCAATGCCTGCTTTAGTAGCCACCGCATCCGCTTGAGTTTATATATACAGTTATTATTCCCCCACCTCACTCATGATGGCTGTCTCCAGTCAGTCCCAATATCGCTTCTCATTGATCTTAAGAACACACCTTTTCAGAAGCTAGTTCTTAATTTAGCAAGCGCAGTAACCGCCGCCGCCAGACTTGTCCTTGCAGCAGAAGCGGCCACCGCAGGCTTGGCGGACCGCCCAGACGTGCTTGTCGTTGCAGACGGCGACGTACGCACGCTGGTTGCCAGCACCACCATCGGCGCAGACCTCCTGGCCGTAGTTGTTGCCACAGGGAGTGTTGATGTTGACGGCCAGGGCGGCGGAAACAAGGGACAGAAGAACGAAGAACTGCATTTTGAAGGTGTGTAATAAAGGTTTTGTTATCAGCAATGTTGTGCTTGCATCTGATAGTCCGAACCTTCAATTCGGGCATCTACGGCCCTTTTTATAACTCTGCCAAGAGGTTGCTCCAATAAATCCCTTATACCAAGTACGAAATGTGGCCGGGCATTGCACTCTCGGCCACATCCTCACAGGACGAAGCGAGTTGTCTCCGGTGCGTATAATTGGCAACATTCCGAAGAACTACCCATTGGAGAATCACTGCATTCTGGAGTTGCCCGTCTGGGTTGCATCTAGCGTACCATGCTGCTCGGTCGCAACCCAACATGGACAAGATTCGCAGCTTTCTATGGGCCGTGCTTACGCTGTAGGCGTGGGTGCATTCAGCGCTGGAAGAAAAGAAAAAATCGGAAATTCGCGCCGCTTTGAGAGGAGCCCGAACGCTGGGGTCATGCACAACAAATATTGAGTCCCGGCCGTTTCTTTTTTGATGGGCTTGCCGACCGACCGCAGTTGCACCCGCGTTCGCCGATAGCCCGTTTAGGAAGTCGCCCTTGGCAAGAACCAGGCCAACTGGACTCACAAATACAGCTCAAAGCTTGGCAATAAATTGAGAACAGGAGTGATACAATTCTTCCCAACTGCCGTTCGCTTGAGTAGCCTTTCACTTGCGTAGTATTTGCGGCGGGATCCTCGCTACCACAGGTCCCGCCCTTTGCATGCATTGTGCTTTGCGGCCGGCACACTCAATATGCCATATTTCCCACAAACAGAAAGCTGCTGCTTGTGGTGCGCCAGCTATGATGAATACGGGAGATTATTTTGACGTCCATTGGTTTGGTACCACTTGTTGAGGAGGATGGCAGCAACTTTGAGCAAGTCCTCCACAGCGCTCTGGTCAGTTGTCTTGTACGGGTGGCGAAGGGACGCCTTTATGGCTAGTAATGCCGTCGACGCATGCAGAATTTACTTGTTCGCTATGACGGCTGCACTGCAATCGGCATCTCGGGAACTTCCCTGCCCGATAGGGCATGGCGATCATGAGTGGGCAGCCCGCGGTGTTGCGTTAACTAAGACCTCCGCCACTCAAACCAGATCTCCCTTTCCGGTTGGTCTCAAGCCATACCGACGCGAATCGCAACAAAAATTCCAGTAGTAGTTGCAGTTGGGCTGAAGTAACTAGTCTATCCAGCGTATACGTACACGACCCGTACTTGTCGCGCTAGTTCATAGTCGACTCTTCTATTCCCTGTGACTTTATCACCAAGTTTAAATGGCGTGTAGCCTCAAAATGGACTATTTGGGTGTTTTGCATGACCATATAGACCACATTATGATAAGTTACTGCTCTAATTAGGACGCTGTGGGAACTATTTCAAGGAAAACGTATAGTTCAAGTGTTTCTAGGTAGCACGTACAACGGCATGTATCGGGTGTCAAAGGCAGATGACCACTCTTAAAAGCTGCAAACAGAACAATAGTACTATGGCCGTCAGAAATGAAGAGGCGACATTTACTAACTCAGCGGCTTTTGCTGGACAATTTATTAGCCTCTTCGATTGAAGATGGACATCGAAGCTTATCCAAGTAGCGAGTGAACTGGAATATATCCCTGTTCGGTATTTCCAAATAACAATAGATACTCATCCATTTGTATGACTAATTCTGACACATCTCGCCCTTCACATTCTCCAGAATCCAGTCGCGAACATATAATGGGCTTGCATACACATTGGCCCTCCTCTCGTCACCACATACCGAATCCACCTGGCTTACGATGCCCACAAGCAGATAATCGTCATTCCATCGAACCAGCAACGGACTGCCCGAGTCTCCCTCGCACACCGTCTCCTTTGTCCCAGACTCCGCGCAGAACTCACTTTGGTCGCCTGGAATCCCGGCATCTGGGTCAAACTATGGATTGCAATTTTCTGTCGTAATCACCTTCTGGGTGAGTTTCTTGAGAGCAAGTGTGCTTCCCTTGTTCTGGTCGGACGTCGCGCCATAATAGCCAACCATGGTAACAGACTCCTCGATGCGATGGTGAGACCCGAGCCTGCGGCCAGACACACGAGCTTCACTGCCTCTCTTGGTATCGTCGTGTTGAGATACACTATACCAATTTCGTGCGTGATGTAACCCTGCTTCTCATATTTGGGATGAATAATATGGCTTTTGGCCTCTCGGACGTGCACGGTAGAGTCTTTGTTGAGATTAACATTCGTTTAGCCGACATGGGCCAAGACATCCTGCGTTTCATCGAGGTGCTGGAGGCAGTGCGCGGCGGTGAGGACCGACTGGCCGGTAAGAACACCGCCGCATGTAAGAGTGCCGTCGACACCAAGTAGGCCATGTAAGGAAACTCGCCAACCTCGGCATTGTCGCCTCCAGAGATGGCATGCACGAGCGCAAGTCCGCCGAGCAGCGCCGCGGAGAGAATGCTTTATAACTTCATGAATGACTGATGAAGAGGGACTGGGTGCTAAGGTGGCGTAGGAGAAGCAACGAAAGTTGTCGCAGCTGCTATATTAAAACCATGGTTCAGCAGTGGTTGGGGCACTCTTGTTTATAAGATTGGAATAACCTCCCTTCCGCGATTAATGCAGCCCATTCTCGCGCTCGTTCAAGCCTTGACAAATAGAACATGTGAATGGACCGAAAGGAATGAGACATTCAATCTCCGACCGGACGGACCCGCGTCGCCCAATTATTGTGGCAGTAAACAATGTCTGATGATCTAATACATACTCAACTGCCGACGTTGAACTAAAAGCAATTATTTGATGAAGAGAGGCCATGATGCAGTCTAGCTCGGCAACAAGTTCAAGTTCAAGGTTCAAACGAGGATGAGGTAGATCCATCAAGTCATCATTCTTAGCCTGAGCGCCGCAGATGCAGGAGGCCGACTACTTGGGAAGCTTAAAAGACAAACGGGGGCTTTCCCGCAACGCAAGAAAGTAAGCAACACTGTCAGGTTCGATGCATTGGATGCGTTGGCGACCTCGGAAACAAGGTCATCTCCACCTATTCCTACAATCGCCAGTCTAGCCAGACAAGCCTCGAACATGACTGGCAACAGCTTATTACAGCATTTACGTATGCACTTTTCATACTGGGCTATCATTTTTATATGCCGACACAATTTATAAATATGTTTACCCCACATGCTGGCCTCACTGTAGCGTTGTCATAAGTAGTTAGGGTAGCTATTGGGGCAGTCCTCTAGTCAGCCACATTTCGGCAATCAGGCCTGATAGGCTCGCGATCCCGTAAACACACTGAGTTTGAGGAATTCACACGAAACTATATCAAAGATCCAATACGGGCATTAACCGAAAGTCAAAATTACAATTGGCTGCGGCCAAGCCAAAACGGGCCTACTAGACTGAGCTGCATGAATTGAATCAGGCCCCTGTTGGATTGCTGCTAGCGGTGTTCAATCCGTGTGCGCATCCGCAAATTGGCAGCGAATCGGACGCCTATATTCAGGTCTGCTCGTCGAGCGTAACGTAGTAGCACATCAAACGAGCTTTGCGCTGCCGCGAGGAATGAATCAGGGACCAGCTAAATCAGCTCTGACATATTTCTGGTGTGGTCACTTCATTACTCAGTTCCATACTATGGAGAGGCTGAAAGCCGTTTCCGCCCCCGCCTTTTGACTCTTAGTTTACCCCCACAGGAGCTCTCGTGGTGATGTTACGAGACGATCTGGTTGTTGATTAACTCCGATAATTCGTGGCATTTCGTAGCGGCATTTCATAGCCCCATAAACACAGCGGGCTGCTCTCCGCAAGAACTCACTATCTGCTCAAGCTTCGACCCAGCTTGAGATGCAGCAGCTCACCTGACCATGCGCGAGCACGCCTCGCAGGTGGCCAGCATTATATAAAGGATGCGAGCTGCAGCGACCAACTTGTGGTTTTATCGCACGTTGGCTCTTTTCCGCACATATATCTCCCTGTGCGAGCTGGATTAATTTGAAGCTTACTCTATCCATCTTTGACTATACATTAACTCCATGATGCAGATTGGCTGTAATCTGTTAGCACTCGCAGCCACGGTCGCTGCCCTAGCAGCACCTCAGCCGAGTGGCGCTTCGGACGACGCTTCCATTGAAAGTGAGATTGTTTCGGATCGCTCTGCAGCAGCCTTTGTTCATCCAGGGGTCTTCATCGACTCGGCCCGCATGAACCTGATGGCGACCAAGGTCGCTGCCAAAGCTGAGCCTTGGAACGCTGCCTACAGTGCTCTGGCTGCTGATTCGTTCGCTACTCGCGTGTCCCCTACACCTGTCAAGACAGTCCAGTGCGGCCCGACGTCGACGCCGGATGTTGGGTGCAGACAAGAACTGGACGACTCCATGGCAGCGTACGCAAACGCTCTCCTGTGGGTCGTGACCAAAAACAAGGCCAAAGCTACTCGGGCCATGACATTCATGAACGCCTGGGCCAGAACGGTCAAGTCGCACACGTATTCTAACGCGCCATTGCAAGCGGCATGGGTGGCTAGCAACTGGGCTCGGGCTGCGGAGATAATCCGGTACACCAATGCAGGCTGGAGCCAGAATGATATTGTCGCATTTGAAGCTATGCTTCGCAATGTGTACCTTCCTCTCGTTAAAAATGGTTCCAGAAATCCGAACAATTGGGAGCTCAGTATGTTGTTCAATGTAAATTCTTCAGAGAACTGTCACTCTAACATCGACTACTTAGTTTTTAATGAAGCTACTATCGGAATTGCTGTCTTTCTTAACGATAGGAAGACATATGATGACACACTTAAGCGGTTTCTTCGGAGTGCGGCGCAGTACTTTTATCTGGAAAGGTTCGTGCTACAAGACTCCCAACGTTCAAAGCCAAGTTAACGCGAAGGGTACACTTTGTCAGCGACGGTCCGCGACCAGTCAGACCGGCAGGACTGAGTGACACCCAGCAGGATTCGTGGTGGAGCGGGCAAATTGCAAGAGGCTTAAAGAACGGCATCGGCATGGAAGTATGTCGAGACCTTGCCCACACAGGCTATGGCATAGCGTCTGTCTCGCACGTCATTGAGACATCCAAGATTCAGGGTAGGGATCTTTACCACGAAGAAGTTGGTACTCGCTTGCGATACGCAATGGAGTTTCATACAAAGTATGACCCGTCGGGCGGTGCTGTGCTGATCCCTTCCTGGCTTTGCAACGGAAAACTCTCTTTGCACGTGGAGGATGTCACTGAGCCAGGCTGGAATGCTTTGAGGAATAAGTTTTCCATGCCATACTCAGGCAATTTCACCTTGAAGCGTCGGCCAGCTAATTCACGAAACGGTTTGTGGGTGGGCTGGGAGACACTAACACATGCTCAATGATCTGGTGATGCATAATCTCTTGTACAGATTACCCTTTTCTAAATGACGGGACAAGGTGCAATAATCCTGGCAAGTAACAACATTCAAGACAGGTAAGATGGTCAACCAGATAGTCCGTATAGTGCGGGAAGTACATATTGATGTGTACTCTCCATCGCTGCCGCGCACTAATTACCTGAATTCAAGGATAGAATAACCAATAATTGACAAAAGTTATTTTAATACTAAATACATTAGATAAATAATATATTATC
>JARDXD010001704.1:0-48554 GCA_029218145.1 Aphanocladium album | reverse complement strand
GACCTGTGGTCTGGGATTTTCTTGCTCCTCCATAATGGCGACTGTGGAATTTGTTGGAGGGGAGCTGCCGAGCTTGAGATGGATGCTGGTTGAAAGTCGCGATGGTGGAGTCGCGTGTTGTTGACATTGGCGGGCTGCGATAAGATAAGGGAATGGTCTGGCTTAGAGCTGGGGTGCGTGGGCTGCCCCACAGAGCCAAGTTCCTACCTACTAGGTACCAGTAGGTCGGTACTGTACCTAGGCGGGGAGGGAGTGCAACGCTGGCCTGGGGAGAGGCTGCGAATGCGCGGGCGACGAGGTAGATACAGAGCAGATAATACAGCCAAGTTGATTCGGAGAATTGTTCTATAGTCTCGAAATTTATTTCAAATTATCTCGAATTTGGTGCCCCCCTTGTGGCAAACAGGTACTGGCACAACTCACTTGGCAGGGCTGCAGTGGCTTGGCCGCTAAAAATGGCAGCTCGTCAGGTACAACCTACCAGTAAGGCAAGGTACGTACCTTTCAGGGGGAACAGCGGCTTGGAGCCTTGTGAGGGGCCCTTTCTGGGGGTCCCCAAATTCTTGATGGCCCCAAAGAGGGCCTAGTAATCAAATGTAAGGGCCAGGCAAAAAAGGGTTTGACAAGCACATTCTTGGCTCCCTCAGAGTTTCGCTTCGCTCGCCTTCTTGGAGGTTATCTGATTGCGCCTGGTCGGGTTTCTCATCTGTTTCTGACTCTTCTTTTTTCTTTGACATTATTTCCCCGCTGGCTTGCGCCTGGTGCTCGCCCAGCAGTTCACGGCCGACGCCACCACCACACCCCGAAAAAGGCTCCTCGTCCGCCAAATTTGTAAGCCCTTGAGGCCACGGTAGCGTCGCCACGCAGCCCGACAGCCCGCAGCGCGCTCGCCTTGCGATAGTTTGGCCGACTCGCCTCTGCCGTTCTTTCTTCACGCCAGTACGACTTTTTCGCCTTCGTTCACTTTTCTTTCTTTCTTTCTTTCCATCACCATCGTTTCTTGCATTCTATTCCATCGCGCGGGTTCTCCTACCATACAACGACTACCGCTACCACCTTTTCCCACAACGTTCCGTTGACGACACAAAGACCGACCGCGATACGCAACAAGTCTACCAACATTCATTCTGTCCTTTCGAGCAATTGAGACGCATCTTCCTCAGCACTTCCCTTATCGATTTTTTATATTGGCAACAAACCACAAACACACCTTGACGTTCTGAGCCTGGGACCCGCCACCCCTGCTCTACCCATCCGCGGCCAGTTCTTTCCTATGGGGGCCAGAGCGCGACGACAGCAGTCGCAAAAGGACAAGAGCCCTGCGCCCTTATCCATAAACACCGACCGCGACACCAACGGGAAATCTTCCGGCAAGGAGAACGGCAAGATGAACGGCGGCGTCGAGATGCGCCGCAAAAACGCTGCCAGCAGCGACTCGGCCTCGCTCACCTCAAACTACATGGCCCGCGAGTCCTTTTCCCTCGACGACCCCGTCCCCAAGACCCCGACCTCGAGCGAAGCCGGCTTCTTCCAGCTGCCCATCCAGGACCAGCGCAACTTTATGCTCCTCGTCCTGCTCTACTTTCTCCAGGGCATTCCCATGGGCCTCGCTATGGGTTCCGTGCCCTTTCTCCTCAAGAATCACATGTCCTACGGCGAGATTGGCGTCTTCAGCCTTGCCTCCTACCCCTACTCGCTCAAGCTCCTCTGGAGTCCCTTTGTCGATGCTGTCTGGAGCCCCACGTTTGGTCGCCGCAAGACCTGGATCGTCCCCATCCAGTTCCTCTCCGGCTTTGGAATGCTCTGGCTTGGCAGCCACGTCGAGGGCATGATGGCCACCACGGGCAAGCCCGGCGGTCCCACCGTCTGGAGTTTCATGCTCTGGTGGTTCTTCCTCGTCCTCATGTGCGCCACGCAGGACATTGCCGTCGACGGCTGGGCCTTGACTCTGCTGACCCCTAGCAACGTCTCCTACGCCTCCACCGCGCAGACCGTCGGCTTGACCGCTGGCCACTTCATGTCCTACACCGTCTTCCTCGCCCTCAACGCCTCCGACTTTGCCAACAAGTGGTTCCGATCTGTCCCCTCCGATGACGGCCTCGTCTCGCTCGGCGGCTACCTGACGTTTTGGGGTTGGACCTACATTATTGTCACCATTGGTCTCGGCTTCATGAAGCGCGAGGAGAAATCGCAAAACGAAGAGGGCGTCTGGGAAGTCTACAAGATCATGTGGGGTATCCTCAAGCTCAAGAACGTGCAGACCATCATCATTGTCCATCTCATTGCCAAGATTGGCTTCCAGGCCAACGACGGCGTCACCAACCTCAAGCTTCTCGACAAGGGTTTTGGCAAGGACAACATGGCGCTGACGGTACTGATTGATTTCCCTTTTGAGATTGGTCTGGGCTACTATGCAGGCATGTGGTCCCAAAAGTACGGTGCCATGAGACTCTGGGGCTGGGGCTTTGTCGGCCGCCTGGGTGCTGCTCTTCTTGCGCAGCTGACAGTTGCAATTTTCCCGGCCGAAGGCGTCACCACCTGGTACCTCATCATCGTCATTCTCGAGCACATTCTTTCGACCTTTACCAACACCATCATGTTTGTCGCCGTCTCTGCCTTCCACGCCAAGGTCTCGGACCCAGTCATTGGCGGCACCTACATGACGCTCCTTGCCACCGTTTCCAACCTCGGCGGCACATTCCCACGATACTTTGTCCTGCGCCTTGTCGACGTCTTCACCGTGGCTACTTGCCACCCCGGCAAGCACACGAGCAGCGCCAAACTCAAGGGTCCGCTCGTGACAGAGGAGTTTTCCTGCGCCATTCAGGCCGAGAAGGAGCGCTGCACCAACGGCGGCGGCGTCTGCGAGATGACAAGCGATGGCTACTACTGGGTCAACGTGCTCTGTGTGCTCTTTGGAGCGGCAACATTCTTTTGGTACATCAAGCCCAAGGTGCGACAGCTCCAAGCGCTGCCTCTGCGGGCGTGGAGACTGGCACCCAGCAAGCAATAGCAGGAGAGGTGATGGAGAGTATCTATATGAGAGGAAGAAAAGGATTGTAAGCATATAGCCAATAATGTTAGTCATTTACAAAACATAATCATTCATGATTGAATTGTCTTGCGACTGTGTCAATGTGCCGAGGCCAGCGCATCCGTCGAACCCTGCACCAGGACGGGCCGTCATTGATGAACCCCACCTCCCCTCCACAATCTGGCATAATTCATCATTCACCATCCGCAAACGGGTCCTCATTGAGCCGGCCAGCCTTTGTTGCGTTGTTTGATAAACTATGCCATGAAGATTGCTACTTTTTTCTTTTACTGCTGTCGATTTTTCAACAAGTCAATTGAGTGCCACGGCGAGCGGGGGACGCACAAAAAGCTGCGCCGCCGAAAGCTTGAGACTCGAGCTTTACACGACTAACACGACGACGACAATTCCATTCACCACGTCAGCTCAACCTACTCTCACTACCTCGTCAGAGGAGAAATGACCATATGCTCCAATGCCAAGATGGCATCAGAAGAAACTCCTCCGCTGCTCCTCCGCTTCCCCACGGAGATTCTGACTGCGATGTGCGAATTTTTACCCACCGGCGACATCAAGAACCTGCGTCTCGCGGGCCCTTCCATCGCCCGCCTCGTCCCCATACGCATCCACCGCGTCTTCCTCTCGCCCAACCCGCTCAACATTGCCGTTTTCCGCGCCGTGGCCGCGCACCCGCTCCTGCGGCACCGCGTGCGGGAAATCATCTACGACGACGCGCGCCTCGCGGACCCGACCCGCCGCCAGGACCGCCTCAACGACGCCCGCCGGCGCGACGTCGACGAGGAGCTCGACCACGAGGACGTTGACGCGTGGATGGGCGAGGGCCTGCAGGTCGCGGCCAGGGAGGGCGCGGCGCGCGCGTGGTTCGGGAGCCGGCGGGAGCGCAACCTGCGCGAGATGCGCGGACGCAGCGCCAACGACCTGGGCAGCGCGGCGCGGCAGCAGGCGCGCGCGGACCAGTGCGAGGCGCAACTCCCGCTGGAGACGTGCTACCAGCAGTACCTGCGGCTCTGGCGGGAGCAAGCTCAGGTGGTGGAGTCGGGAGAGGATGTGCGCGCGCTGCGGGAGGGGCTGGATGCATTTCCGATGCTCAAGAGGATCGCGGTGACGCCGGCGACGCACGGGTTCCTGCACACGCCGCTGTACAAGACGCCCATGGTGCGCGCGCTCCCGTACGGCTTCAACGGTCCGCTGCCGAGGGGCTGGCCGACGTCCCGGGAGCCGCCGGCGCGGGAGCTCGTGCCGTGGGCGGCCGGGCCGGAGTGGACCGAGGACGAGGTGGACCGGGAGAAGATGCGCTGGCGGGGGCTGGTCGCGGTGGTCCGGACGCTGGCGGAGAGGATACGCAACGGGGAGAGCGCGGTGCCGGAGCTGGTCGTGGACGTGCACGCGCTCAACACCGGCGTGAGTCCCTACATGCTGGCGCAAAAGTGCGACGAGCACGACGATCTGGCGTTGATTCTGCAGCAGCCGGGATTCACCAGGCTGGATCTGCCGGTCTTGCTGTCCGGGCTGCAGCCCGAAGACCAGCGGATGCTGGGCAACGGCCGGTTCAAGACTCTGCTGGCCATGGCGCGCAGTCTGCAGCACTTTCGCCTCCGAGGCGACGGACTCGTCGATCCCGGCTTTCCCCCGTACACGCGCTTCTTTCCGCTGCAAACCCTCCTGCCCGTCAACTCCTGGCTGCACCTCTGCCACTTTGGCCTGTCGACCTTTGTCGTGCGCGTCGACGACCTCGTCGCCGTGCTCGCGCGGCTGCCGCGCACCCTGCGCTCCGTCGAGCTGAGCTTCCTCCGCTTCGAGCTCGAGGCCGACGACCACGACGCGCTGCTCACGCAGATCAAGGCCCAGACGGACTGGGCGACGACCTGGCCGCCGGGCGCGCGGCCCACGCTGACGCTGGGCCTGGCCAAGGTGACCAACAACGTGGACGGGCGCGGGCTGTGGCTGAGCAAGGAGATAAGCGCGTTTCTCTACGGGCGCGGGCCGAACCCGTTCTCGGCGCACAAGAACATTGTGATGCCCGGCGCGGGGTACCTGCGGGACGAGTACGACGAGGATTTCACGAGGCCGTATGTTGGGTATAAAGACTACAGGGCGCTCTGGTACAACGAGGAAGACTAGATGGTTGTTGAAAGTCTGGCGAAATAGAATGTAAATTAGCACTTTATAGTGTAATATCCGCACAAAGCATAGCGAGTACGAAGAGGACCCTACGGGGCCGCATAATGGCTATAAAGACTACAAGACTCTCTGCTATAGCGAGGAGGACTAGATGAATATTAAAGCATGGCACAGATAGAATATAAACAATCACTTTGTAATGCAATATCCCCCAGAGCATAGTGAAACGATACGAGGAAGAAACAGCACATGCACCCAACAGCGATGTCTCCTGTGCATGAGTCGAGTACTTTTTCGACTTCAATGAAGCGGTCTGCAAAGTGCCTATAATTTGATGCATTAGCTGCGTTGGCGCTGCGACCTGCATGTGGCGGAGTTGCCTCGGGGCTGAGCCGCGGCGCGTTGGCGGGCACTATCCCAGCAAGACATATTCCCAGCGCGAGCATGGCTTTTTTCCCAAGAAGCCATGAGCATGAGCATTTCTCCTTAGAGGATTCATCACCGCAAGTGTGACCTTTTGTTCCCCAACACACCCAGTGGGTCAGTTGCAGCAATGAACGCGGCTGGCTTCATGGACGCAGGCACCAGCGTTTTGAGGCTCATTGCTCTCTCCATCGACATTGCGGACGCCGTGTACAAGCTATGCGGACGCTACCGACGGGCCAAGGTCCGGCTCCACGGGCTCATAGTCCAAATGATTGCGCTGCGAGCGGCGCTGGACCAGATCAAGGCCTTGGCGATCGTGGAGAGGAACGCTGGACACCCACCGTTGCGCACGGATTTTGGCATTTGTCTGGCATTGTGCGACGATCCGCTCGAACATTTGCATCATGACATCGACAAGTTAACCAAAGACACACATCTGTCGGAACCGGCGTTTCTGCTTCGATTGAAGACTGCTTTCAGCGACGGGCCAGTTGCAGATACGGAAGCTATGCTGTGTCGCCAGACGACTGCGCTGTCTCTTCTCCTCACCGCACACTCGAGGTATTTATTGTTCCTAACTCCATCACAAAAAGAAGGCTCATCCAACAGCTCAGTCAAATGCTGCAGCAGCAAAACGAGCGTCTGCAGCGCTCTCAGTTGCCCGAAGCGCAGCAAGACCTTGCTAGTGACACGGCATCGCTGCGCGGCTTACGAGACTGCCAATCCATCTTTTCACAGAGCACAGATTTGCTGTCAAATCTGTCTCGCGAGTTTGCCTTTGACTCTGCAGTGCTGGGCACCGCACCGTACGCGACTCAGTCAAGATCCTTGATTGCCCTGCTGCAGAAGCGACTTCAGCGAGATTCTTCGGGATTCCGCTGTGCAGAACAGTACGCTGGAATCGATCCATGGTTGAATCTTTTCGGAGGGAGCCCTTTTTGGGGAAACGAAGAAACAATCGCATCGTGTAAGAAGAGCAGAAGAGACGTAGTCCTGGAGTGGTACAAACACGGCCATGGAGCCATTCCAGCACTCTGCGACATCAACACGCTCATAAGGGGCACGAACAGCACTGCGCTGAACAAGTTGATCAAGGAAGAGAAGAAACGCGAGAGATGCCATGATAGAGCCCCCATTCAGTCAGAGTACGGAGTGTACCTCTGCCCGACCCGAACGGCGTCCCCGTATGCAGGGTCACTCCTGGTAGCAGAGTCGGCGCTGCCTCCCGGGGTATTTAACGGCGAGGCTGTCATTTACATCTTGGACCTCGCTCGCCGCCGTGGAGAGGTTGAAGACTCGAGGCTGCGGCTGATGAGGCACTTTGACGAGGAGTTTACGCCAAGGTGCTTTCGCTACTTTTTCACCATCACTCTCACAGATCCCGAAAGTCCATGGACGCCGACCTCCTTTAGACAGCACAGCTACCACGACGGCGAGACGATATTTCTGTTCGCCACGTGCCGATGGGGACGCTTTGCCGCACAACCCCTCGACTGTATTCAGAGGCTGTGGAATGAAGCAACTTTCGAATACAGGTTTGAGTTTGTGAATGTTGACGCGGAGAAAGACTCCATGGAGAAATTTATGGGCTTGGACACGAACCCGCTACCTTCGATGGAAGACATCAACCGCGGAATGGAAGAGGAGATTAGAAGCGCTTGCGCCGCAGCTGTCATTAATGCAGATGAATTGGTGCCGCCGGAGCAAGGACAAACCCTCTTTCACAAGTGCGATGATGCAGAGGAATTTCTGCATTGGCAAATAGGGAAAAGAGACGCCAGGAACATCCCTGAATCGCCGAGTTCTTTTGATATTCCCAGCGGGGAGCTGGAGAGTGTGGGCTGAAAGCCTGGGGCGCTGCCAAATGTCGCACGGTATTACAAAAGCCTGAGTGAAAATTACATTAACTCCAAGAACTCGCTCTGGGTGCTCTCTTCCATCAGTAGCTGGAAAGTTTGCCTTGGCACCAGCGACACGATGCCGCCGCCGCCGCCACCGCTGTTGCTGCTGCTGCTGCTGTTGCGATCCATCTTTGATTTGACGGCTCGCTCGCCCCATACGCGTCAAGAAGCGATAGATATGGATGCGATACCACCAAGCGTGGAATATACGGCACGAAGGGAAATAGCTGGTCAGAGCAGCCACCCTGCGGCCTGGGCGCTGGGAACTTGCCCAAGCTGGACCCTTGTTTCGGAAAGATAGTTTTGCGTTTTTTTCGCATATGCCATGGAAGTCAAGAATGGACATAGTTTGGCGGTTTCGATGCCAACAAGTAATAGAACAGGGGCATATACAGCGGTCTGTATTCTTCTCGATGTGCAGATGAGTCTCTTGAACCAGAATGCAGGGCGTGAACGTGCCAAGTATTGCAATCGGATTCTAGTCTACCAACGGTATAAACTTTTGAGAGGCTCAGGAGATGAAAGCTTAGACCAGTGATTCGGGGAAATGTATTATCAAGTTGCTATCTTCAACGTGAAAGAGCTGATGGTCAGGAGAGGTCCATACATCGTACAGCTCTATAAAAATATCTGCAAAAAAGGCAATTAAAATGTATGAGCCATCGAATCGAGCCAATCGATGTATTTGATTGAATGAATTCCACATGTCAATAGCGGGTGCTGAAAATGACGTCGCTGTGCGACCGTTGCGCCGTTGCGCCTACACCGAGTTGTGGCGGGATGGGAGCTGCTTCGTAAATATCAGCACAGCCAGGATGAGGGTTTTATAAAGGCGCGCGCAAGGCCAAATTCGGCAGAAACAATTTGTTTTTCTCATCACATCTCATATTCTATCCTCATCTGGCTTTTCAGCGAGTCGCGACACCCAACACCGAGGCTACCACCGGGTTTGGTCCCAAAAGTCTATCTTTAACCCCTCACTATAGAGTTTGGCATCACCATTTGGCATCAGCCAAGATATCATCGACTGGCAGTGTGCAGGGCATTGCTGCGAAATAATTAAATATAGCAAAAAAAAAACTCATTGTCGCACATACAAGGAATTATAAAACTACATCATGGCGTCGGCGCAGTCGGTGCAGGCAGAGGACGCCTACTTCTCGTCTAACCCGCCGCCGCGGCTGCTGGCGTCTCACCTGACGCAGGCCGAGTCCTTCATCAACGCCCACGCCGCTGCCGGCCACCGCGTCGTGCTCATCACCTCGGGTGGCACAACGGTGCCCCTGGAGAAGCAGACGGTGCGCTTCATCGACAACTTCAGCGCCGGCACCCGCGGTGCGACCTCGGCGGAGTACTTCCTCTCCGCTGGCTACGCCGTCATCTTTTTGCACCGCGAGTTTAGCCTGCAGCCCTACTCGCGGCACTACACGCACGCCAAGGACTGCTTCTTGGATTTCCTCGACGAGGACGATGAGGCGCCAGCAGCAGCCGGAAACGGCAACGGCGATGCGACGACGCGGGTGGTGGTGCGCAAGAAGGACCAGGGCCGCATCCTCGACGTCCTGCGCGAGTACAAAAAGGCCAAAAACAACAACATGCTGCTGATGCTGCCCTTTGTCACCATCGGTGACTACCTGCACGAGCTGCGCGGCATCGCAAGGCTGATGGGCCCGCTCGGTCCCTCGGGCCTGCTGTACCTGGCCGCGGCCGTGTCCGACTTTTTCGTGCCGCCGGAGCGCATGTCGGAGCACAAGATTCAGTCCACCGACGCGGCGCAGGCGCTCCAAGACCGGGAAAAGAATAGAGATGGGAAGAGCCCCGGCAACGGGGGGGAGGAGGAGGATGCGTTTGACAATTTCGACGCGCACCGCGTGCCGCGCTCCAAGCGGCTCGTCGTGGACCTCGACCCGGTGCCCAAGTTCCTCGAGAACCTCGTCGACGGCTGGGCGCCCGAGGGCATGATTGTCAGCTACAAGCTCGAGACGGACCCGGCCATCCTCGTGCACAAGGCCCGCACCAGCCTCGACCGCTACCAACACCATCTCGTCATCGGCAACCTGCTCACCACGCGCAAGTGGGAGGTCGTCTTTGTGAGCCCGCGCCGCGAGGACCACTGGCTGCGCGTGTCGCGCAGGGGCGGCTGGGGCGACGCCGAGGGGCGGCCGCTGCGCGCGGACGAGCTGCCGCCGGAAGAGCCCGAGTCGGAAATCGAGGCTCTCATCATCCCGGCCGTCTCAGATTTGCACGACGAGCACATTGCGGCCAAAAGGAAGTAGACTGTGGTCAGGAATAAAGCAATAGGAGTTTACATGATAGGTCAAGACAAGGCTACTAGATTTACCCGACAAGGCCTACACCGAAAGTCAATCGCACATCGTGGCTAGCCGACGTCAATTACCAGAGAAAAGCATAATTATCGCTAGGCAAAATTCAATGACAAAAAAATTGAAAAGAACAAATACGAAGCGGCCAATTTTCGACCTTGCATTGTTGCTCAAGCGACGTGCGCCCCGAACTTATCGCAACGCAAAAGTATGCATTTTTCTCTCGTAAACTGGGGGCATTTTTCATCTTTAAAGAAGCAGCCATGCGGCGGCTGTCGTCCAAGACCGGGGTGTCTTGTCAGGCTCGTCGCAACGGCGATCGTCGCTCTGTCTACGATGTTCATGCGAGCTAATCGACTGGGCCAGGAACTAAACCAGGGGCAGTCGTATCTACGAACCGCCGATTACGCAGCTCCGGATGATGCATAATTTTTTGTTCTTTAGCAGTAAGTTCGCGCTTTATCGCAGGCTTGCTTAACGTGTGAAGGGCCCTGTTTTACATACACGAGGTCGTGTCCGCTTCATGGAGGCTAAACTCCCTGATGGTGGGATGCAACTGATCAGCTGTCCTTCGCAGCTCCATGAAGGGTGATCCCTTCTGGCCGTCGTTGGCCGTGCGGAAGAACGGGCTGAGCTGAGCAATGCAATCTCTCCTCCCTGCGCATGACAGTATGGTATCGCGAATTCTGTTTCTTGTACACGACAATGACGGCGTAGATCGGGCTGTCGCAGAGGTCTCTGGATGGATTCTGGATGCAATGAGCTGGAGACAAAAGGTCAATCAAATGGGCAATCCACCGTAAACTGTGAGGCACGGCCCGTTTTTGAGCCTTAGTAAACTATGTACTATGTACACCATGGATTTGCAGCCGGCAGCCGAGATGAGTGTGCTACAGTGCGCGGCGTCTAACTACGGCCCGAATGCCCGCTCGCCACACGAAATATGATTTGGTCCGTCCGGGAGACACAAAGAGACTTGACAAATTGCTAGCTCAAGTTGTCTGTATTAAGATTGAGGCTGGCCCGTAGTCTCAGATTTGGAACGGCCGACTAAACTCTAATGTTGCCGCTCACTGCTTTGCTAACGTTTAAAAAAAGGACGATGGCTGTATCTGCGAAAATCCAAAAGGTTTTTGTGCAATGTAGTTCCTGTTTCGAGCTGTTGCGAGTTACTTTTCCTTTCGACGCATCTTTTCGGCATTTCTTTTGTCTCGTGTTCTCCGAGGCTCGCGGCGTGGTCTATTATTCAGTCTTTCATGCTCCCGCGGGCTTGGTAACGCGTTTTTGGAAGGTGAAGACGGTGAGGCTCCGTTTCACTACCACCCTTGCAATTAGTCTATTTGCTTGGCTCGGCGATGCGCCCCCCTCGGTAATTGATGCGGTGGCTAGTTTCCGCCTCGTGTGTAAAGCCGTTACTTCCCAACTGAAATCACACCTTGCTTGGCTCCTCTTGGACAGTTTTATTGCTCTCCAATACGAATTGATAGCATGCTGCGGCGAAGTAATGACGACGGAAACGGGTCATCCGAGACGGGGGGACCTCGGCCAGCGGTAGGTTCCCACCAATCAGCGCGTCTGACCACCAGTGCCCCGAGGGCAAAGAGCGTCAACAGACTGGTCGAAAGTACCACAAGCCATCACAACTGCATATGTACCTTGCTCTTGTAATCGCCGAGAAAAATGTGATTTAGACCTCAACTGTAGCAACTGTGACAAGCTTTCCTTCCAACAGTACTACCCTCGGTCACAGGTCGGGCTTGATATTGCAACTCTATGGCAACTAGCAGCCAAGGGTCGCTTAGAGAACGTGACCCAAAAACCAAGCCACTCACCTACTACTAGTAGCTTGTGTCCTTCCTTTTAAATCTCCGACCTACCAAAAAGAAACAAACAGTGCGGATAAAGAAAGGCCAGCTAAGGTCCCGCCTGGTCACTCTGTCTTACATATCGCCACTGCACTAACCTAATCCCCCCTTTCTTTAGCGGCTTCGCACCAATTCGGCCTCCATGTGCGGTGGGGCATAGTTAGTCTCCCCAAAAGTTCAGGGTTCGTCAATACCTTTGAACATCGTAGTAATTACTACATTAAAACTAATCTGTGAGACCAGCGAAACCGTTACAAAGTCATGTTTCATCGGCCCGCTCCCTGTTCACTAACTCTGTAAAAGTATCGACAAGAGCTCATCGTCCAAGCGCTGCGGCTTGCTGCTCGTTCCATCAGGATTGCTTCCACGCGTACAGCCCCCCATCGGCTCTCCTGATGAAGAAGGTAAGATAATGCTGCGCATATGTCGGCTCTGCAATAATATGCAACCTCCCAAAAAGTCCCCAAGCCCCCAGCGCTTACGAAACTCCAATCAATTCCCCTTGCCTTTCTTAGGAAGCTGCCCTTGCTCCCTGAGCGAACCAAGTGGTTCGTCTGCCCTTACGACAGGCTAGGCGAATGGCCCAAAAGAGGCAATTGGGGTGAGCCGCAGCAGTGAATCTCGGTCGGACCAAGTCCGACCCACGCCCACCAGACTAAGTTCTCGTGTCCACACCTTAACGTGCTCGCGCCATGCTCAATGGGGCAGGTCAACTTTAGGTGTAATAGGCTGAAATGCAGCCAGCCGCTGCCCTGCCCCTGGCTAAGCCCAGCGGACAATGGAGCGAGGACCAACCAGCGTCGCCCGTCCTCCGCAGAGTTGATGCGTGGCGTTGGTCAGGCCGCTCTCTTTCTGTACTTGATATTTAGCGTTATGGATAACATTGGCAGGGACCTGCGAAAGGCGCCACTCTGCCCCAGTCTGGGGGAGGTTATGGGCGGTTCTAGTCCACGGACGACAAGGCAATGGAGGAGCATGAGTTGTTACATCGTTCATCAGCCTGGGCGTGCGTCAGAGGTATTTCCCCGGAGACTTAAGATTGCTTCTCGCGCACGTATATATACAGGCCCATCGCCTCGGATCTTTGGCTAATCATCGCACTGCGCACTCCTCAATTGGACCTTGCCTTTGACAATCAGTTCATCCCATCCTCTACTGGCATTGTTGCACTTCTAGTACTCTTTTTTCACTCCCAAAAGTCAACTGCAATAATGCACTTCACTGCTCGTCTGGCTTGCGCCGTGCTGGCCGCTCTGCCCTTGGCCGCCGCCTACCCTCCAGAGCTTCTCCGCAGTAACCGGGAGTTCTGCAATTCTCAGCCGAGCGACTACCTGCTTAGCCTCCATGAGAAGATTGTCAATGGGGACCAGCAAGTCATGGACAAGATTGCCAAGGGTGAGCAGATAATCCAGGATAGTCTCGTAACCGGCGTGCAAAGCCGTGACAGCCCAAGCATGACTGTCACCAAACGCGACACGGGCGATCTCATTACCCTCGACGCTTGGTTCCACGTCGTCCATGATGACAGCAAAAGCATCGACGGTGGCTACATTACAGTAAGTACTCAGTTTGATTCAGGTCCGCAGCATGTAGACCAAACAAAACCAACCTTCTTCACAGGAAGCCAAGCTCCGTGAGCAGTTGAATGTGCTCAACAAGGCCTACGACCCCAGCAACCTCCAGTTCCGCATGAAGGGCTTTGACTACACGCAGAACAGCACCTGGGCCAAATACCCCGAGCAGTACGAGCAGGAGCTCAAGACAAAGCTGCACCAGGGCGACTCCCGCACCCTCAACGTCTACTTCGTGCCAGGCCTGGGCAGCGGCGGCGTCTGCCGCTTCCCCAATCTGAACTCGTACGATGACGGCGCGGAATCCCTGGAGCTCAAGCTCGACGGCTGCCTCGTCGGCTCCTTCTCCGTGCCCGGCTCCAAGGGTGTCTTCAACCTGGGCTTCACCGCCGTTCACGAGGTCGGCCACTGGTTCGGCCTGCTGCACACCTTCCAGGGCGGCTGCGACGACAAGAAGGGTGACTTTGTTGCCGACACGCCCGCAGAGGCCAGCCCTAACTACGGCCTGTGCCCCGTCGGTCGCGACACCTGCCCCGATATTCCCGGCCTGGACCCCGTCGACAACTTCATGGACTACTCTAGCGAGTAAGTTGAAAAGCCCCGGTGTAAACGCGCCAAGAATCTTTACATGCTGACTTCCGGAAACAGTGCCTGCTACGAGACCTTTACTCCCGGTCAAACTGCCCGCATGCGCTCGTTGCTGGCCCTGGTGCGCGTTTGGTAACCGGCAAGCGCAGACTTGAAAATATATTGTATATAACGTGTGGCATTACTTTGGGAGGGGCAAATATATGAGGTGCATGAAGCGGAGTTGACGAATGGACGGTCTAGCATTTGACATCATGAAGTGAGATGAGAGCAGAATCGCTGCTCAATCGCATTTCCAAATTGGCATTCTTAATCGAAATTTACATTACTCGACTCGTTTTGCTCGGAGAGTGGCCACTGGCGAGCGTGCCACCTCAACCCCCGCATCGTGAGAAAACCAACGACAGGGCCAGGGTATCATTGCCGCCCAGGCTAGTGGTGGCCTGCAGATGCATACAGATGCGAATCAAGGGCCGCGACCGCCCTTCCCGCCCCTGTGATCAAGTGCCCATCTCCCGCGGCCACCCGGCGTTCGCGAGAGGACAATATATGCACGTCGGCCCACCAGCTGAGACACAAACATGCAGCTACATCTGCACGGCGCAAATTCTTAGTCGGCACTTATTCCGCCTTTTAATACGTCTCTGATATAACACCATGGTTCGTCACATCTATATTTGAGCAAGCCACCTGGCACCGCTTTTGCATCATTCGCTGTTCATCTGCCGCCGCCACAATATATAACTTAGACCAACCTTGCTACCAAGCTTTCGCACTTGCGCTCGAAATCCTTTCGGGCAAATGGGCCTATTCCACGCGGCGCCCGCCTCCGAGGCCGGCCGCCCCAGCGCCGTCGTCCAGCTCGGGTACGCAGAGCAGCTGCCCCGAAACCGCGCCTCAGCCGCCATCCTCGGCATGTCGCTCGCCATCACCGCCGTGCCGTATGGCATGGGCAGCGCGCTCGCCAGCTCGGCCGTCTACGGCGGCGGCCCGCTGTCCATGTTTGTCGGCCTGCTCGTCGTCGTGCTGCTCGACGGCTGCGTTGCCGCGTCCCTCGCCGAGCTGGCCTCGCGGTTTCCGACCTCGTCAGGCGTGTACTACTGGTCGTACCGACTCCTCGCGCCCTCTTCCTCGGACAAAAAAACGACCAGAATATCAGCCGCCGCAGCGCCGCTGTCCTACATCACTGGCTGGTTCTGGCTCATTGGCAACTGGACCATTGCGCTCTCCGTCAATTTCGGTTTCGCGTCGCTCATCGCCGCGACGGTCTGCCTCTATCAGCCCTCTTGGAGCGATGCCTCCGCCTGGCAGCTCCTCCTTGTATTCTACGCCCTCTGTCTGCTCACCTTTCTCATTTGCGCCGTCGGCAACGCTCTGCTCCCGTACGTCGACGGCATCGCCGCCGTCTGGAACCTCGTCACCATCCTCGCCGTCCTCATTGTACTCGCTGCCACGGCACACAGCGGGCGCCACTCGGCCTCCTTCGCCCTCGGCCACTACGACTCGTCCTTTTCCGGCTGGGGCTCCGGCTTCACCTTCTTCATTGGCCTGCTGCCGCCCGCGTACACGTTTTGCGCCATCGGCATGGTCACGTCTATGGCTGAGGAGTGCGAGGCGCCAGAGGTGCAAGTTCCGCGCGCCATGACGCTCTGCATGCCGCTCGGCGGCGTCGCGGCTCTGCTCTTCGTCCTCCCGCTGTGCTTCACCCTCCCGCCGCAGGCCGACCTGCTGGCCGCGCCGTACGGCCAGGCCTTGCCGTACGTGCTGCTCCGCGTCCTTGGCAGCCGCGCCGGCGCCGCGGCCGTCATGGCGCTCGTGCTCGGCGTCGCGCTCTTTTGCTCCATCAGCATCACCACGACCGCCTCCCGCTGCACGTGGGCGTTTGCGCGCGACGCCGGGATCCCCTTCAGCGGCGTCTGGTCGCGGACGACGGCCGGCCAGCCGCTGGCGGCCCTTGTGCTCGTGACCGTCATCGAGATGCTGCTCGGCCTCATAAACCTCGGCAGCACCAGCGCGTTCACGGCGTTTGTCTCTGTTGGCGTGATTGGTCTCGCCGTGGGCTATCTCGTGCCCATCGCTATCAGCTTGGCCATGAAGAGGAAAGAGGTCGCGATGGCGCGGTGGCGGCTGCGCCCAGCAGTGGGCGTTGCAGTCAATGTCGTGGCGCTGGGATGGATCTTGTTCGAGCTGGTGCTGTTTAGCATGCCGCAGGCGCTACCGGTGACGCCGGCGTCAATGAATTATGCGTCGGTTGTTTTTGTAGGCTTTGCTGTTGTCAGCGCCATATGGTACTGCATCTCTGGTAGACACGGTACGTTTTCGACAGTAACAGAACGATATATTTCACTCTCTTGGCTAACAAATTATACAGATTTCAAGGGTCCACCAGAGGAGAGCCGCATTGAGTAATCGAAAGACTGCATAATCACGAAGGAAGGTCATGTTGGGTTAAACCTTATTATAACTATGTATTATACTCCTATGTATCTAGACAGTCATTTGCATGAGGGTTGGAAGCCATGCTGCATCAATCGCTCTAGATAGGCACGATAATATTTTAATTAAAACAAAAACTCCGGGAATAGAAAGCAGTACGTTACTTTTGTTTCGTTCGATACGTGTACGTCGTGCTGTTTTGGTATATGGTGGGATGTTTCAATGTCATGAAATTGCTCCGGGTATGATAGGAGGTCCGAGGAATGATGCAGTTCACAATGCGATGCAGAAAGAAGAATGGAATGGAAATCGGGTGGGGTGAAAAGGCCATCTTAATATGCGGTGAGCCAGCTCTTCCAGCCAAGCTTGGCCGCTTTGGCCCAGACGAGGAAGGCCGCCGAGCCGACGTAGATGCAGCCGGTAAAGATGATGAGCTGCGAGTATTCGCCGCCATTGGCCTGGACGATGCTGCCGGCGATGGGAATACCAATCAGGCAAGCAAACGAGACGACGGTGTAGGTGGTGGCGTAATACCGTCCGTACTCCTGCGTCTTGCACATGCGGCCAATGCAGACAGGCGCGATGGCGATGCTGGTACCGCTGGCGAAGCCGAACAGCACCGAAAAGATGATGATACCGGCGCTCGTGTGGCCGAGTGGCAGCCAGACGCAGAGACACGCCACGAGGGACAGAGCCACAGACAGCAGGCACGTGTTGAAGGCGCCAATCACATCAGAATAGTATCCGGGAAGACTGCGGCCGATGACCGACCCAGCGTTCATGATGGGAATGAGGTGGTAGGCAAAGGCCTCACTGAAACCTTTGTGAATGGCGTATGTAGAAATATAGGCGAGAGGAATGAAGAGAGAGAACTCGAGGAGGAAAATGCCCACCGTGGCCAGAGTAAAGGGCACCTGGCGAAAGATACGCGGGTCTGGGTGCGCCGTCGCATTTTGCGCCGGCGGCAGGCGAGCGCGCACGAGAAGGATGCCAATGCAGCTGCAAACGAGGCAGATGAGCGCCACGACGCGCGTGGCCCAGCCATAGCCGATTCGGTCAAAGAGGTCTGTGAGCATGAGGGGGAAAATGATGCCGCCTAGGCCACCTGCGCAGGTGGCGATGCCCGTGGCAAAACCGCGACGGGCCTTGAACCAGTGGCCGACGGCAGCAATGCATGGTGTGAAAATAAGAGAGGTTCCAAGGCCGCCGAGGATGCCAAAGGATAGAATAAAGTGCCACAGTTCTGTGATTGTATTAGTGCGTGTAGTTGTATGGAGACTTGATGTGTATAGACTTACGGGTGCAGAAGCTCATGGCAACCATGGCGCACGTAACACAAACGGCACCGCTAATTGTGAGCCATCGGGGGCCGTACTTGTCAAAGATGGGTCCAAAGTAGACGCCGCCGAAAAAGGCAAGGAAAGTGTAAATGGAGAAGATCCAGCCGACGGTGCCTTCGCTGTAGCCCTTGAGTTGATGATCCAGGGTGTATGCCTGAAAGATAGCTATACTGTTCATGAGGCCCATGGCCGAGAAGAGCGCGAAGAAGGAACCGAGGACGACGAGCCAGGCCGCCCAGCCGCCTTCGGGATAAGTCTCCTCGAACGAAGCGCTGGAGAGGGCCGTGATCTGCCTCTCGACCTGTCCGCCATCGCCGCCCTGTTGGGCAGCAGCGGGGGCAGCGCCGTCGGCTTCAGCCTGGTACACAGTATCGGGTTCCTCGTGGATCACCCGCGAGTTGACCTGTTGAACGTCCATGATGCCTTTTTGCTCTCGGGTGAAGGACCCAAAATGCTGCTTTCCAAAGTATCAATCTCCGACAGATCAAGTCAGATCGACTATGTCCAGATAATGGCGGAGAAAAGAAGCAAGCAGCATTAGATCCATGCCTAAAAATTCTCAATATTGGGCGGTGGCGACGTCCATGGCCGTGGGTCAGTCCTTTATTAATCTGGGCGCTCTCCGCCGGACGCCGTAAAGCCGTTGTCGGGGTGGAGCGCACACTAGCCTCACAAGGACATTGTTTTCTTCTTCGGCCGGCAAGAGTCGGTGGACATGTTGCGCATTGCGCGCCCTAAACCCGTCCTTGGCTTACACGCGCTTTTCCTTTGGGGGTAGGTAACTAGTGCGTGGTGGCTACTCGGCCAGCAGCTGTTAAGCATGACGCCACCTATGTGATTCAAAACTTGGTTTAAAGTAATGAGTTATCGCGCAAATTTCCTTTGCAGGTATAGATTGTCTTTCAGCCAGGGATCAAATGTGCGATTCCGAGGCTCGTGGCTGTGGAGCCATATGTTTGACTCGGCTGGGAATAAGTCGGTGGCAGTGGTTCCGCGGCGGAAACAATATGCGACTCTGCCCTGTTCGCCAGGAACCTGAGCTGCTGTTCGTCTCTAATAAGGCGGTGACCGACATTTTCGAGCGCGCCTCGTCGCAGGGCTTCACCAACGATAACTCCAACATGCACCGCGCGTCCCGCAACGTTGACTTCCTGCGACAGCTCTTTGCCGGCAACGATTCGACGCGCGCCACGTTCCTTATGCGATCTTTCATGTTTAACCGTGTTTGTTACTACAATCGGCCACTTCCCGCCCACTAATAACACCGCCCTACGCAAGACATCCAACATCGCACAACTACACTGCCTCTACAGCACGCCTATACTTAACATCAGCCGCCGAAAATCGACGCATACCTACCCATTTACCTACTCAACCGTATATAAAAGCCAGAAGTGAGGATGCTGGTAACCCTGGAGGCGCCCTCTGCGGGCGGCTCCGTATTTCGCATTAAATACTAGGGGGAGCAGTGCGCTAGCGTCGCAGGGCCCGTATTGGCTACCTAATTAGGCGATGCACCTCTCTAGATCTAGCAACTTACAGACCGGCTATACAACAATATCTTGGATGTTGAAACTGATAGATTTGCACAACTAAGGAGACTACGTCTACAAATAAACAGAATGAAATCAAGTGTACGGCGGTTGGGTATTCAGCCCAACAGCCTTGATCAGCTTACGCTGCTCTATGCAAAACCTTTTTCCGCATTTACATGTTAATTTCTATATACCGCGCATTCCCGTCGGAAGCTTTCCTCATTCATTACCGACGCGAGTCTAGGTCGAGTGCTGTAGACCAGAGCGGAATCGGAAGATCTGGATGGACAGTATCACGCGCCTGGCTTTGTGTACAACCACAAAATCATCCAGAAAGACATTACGAATAGGTCCTTTTCTACTTAATATTTTGTTGAGAGGATAACCCGGCTAGTTGTTGCTTGCAAGGATGGCTGCTGGTTGCTAAGGAATTGGCTGTATCAGGATTTGCATTCTGTGTAAGGAGACTAACTTCGCGCGTACTGTCAACCTCAACTCTCGGCTACCAACTACAACCGATCTCCGCAACCTTCCTCGATACTCTCAAAAACCGGTAGAATGGTAGGAATCGATTGGATCAATTGATCCCTGAAGCCAATTCGACGAAGACCCTAAAACCCCTTGAGCCACACGATGACAGCCGGTCCTAGATCTCAATGGCTGTAGAGCTTACCCTGTGTAGAGGCGCCAGCGTGTATCGTGGTATGCGTGTCTGCCCCAACACAATATATATATTTGACAAAAACGGATACATAGTCTTAAGGCGAGGAATTCCTGTAGAACTCGTCAGGAACTACGCCTTTCCGCCTACAGGTCTCAAGGATCAGACTATACCAGCATGAAAAGAGCAAGAGAAAAAAAAGCACGAAAAAACTCCTTTATTTCTTTTCTGTACCGGTCACCAAGTCTATGATTCCGCGAGCTGCCATTTCACACCCAGTACCGTTCACCGCACATTCGGCGGCCATCATGGCAGCCTTTTCCCGCATTTTCTTTGCGGAATCCCCGAGCACCACCTGTGCAAGTATAGGGGCGAGCTCCTCTTTCGCACACTTCGGAGCGCTCCCATAGTTGCCAATCTTGCCTATGCCAAAGTATTCGACGCGCCGAGCAAAGTCGTACGTGTCAAACCAGACAGGCAGGACAATTTGAGGAACGCCGGCACTGGAATATACCGTTAGTAAAGCTTTCACGATTTTTTTTTTTTTGGATAGAGGCCCAATCATACCTCACTGCCTCAAAATAGGTGTTTGCGCCACCATGGTTGACGGAACAGACCACTGCCCCAGATCTGAGCAAGGACATGGGCTCGGGAAGCAGCCAGTTAACAATGAGTACGCGATCGTCGCCGTTAATACAGCCAATGGATTTATAGAGATCCGAAAAGTCTGATTCGTTTTGGCCTTTGTTACGGTTGACCTTCCAGAGTACCTGCACGTCCATCTTCCTTGCAGTAGCTTCCTCCAGCAGAGATTTGATTGCACCGGCGAGCTGCCAATTGGTATCGTCATCATACAGAACATGAGTCCCGAGATTAATGTAAACAGTAGGCCGGCGTCGCATCCACGTAGCAAGACTAGGATCAGACTCCTCAATTGGAGATGCCGACCGCACAATTGGGCCGCACGAGACGATGTGGTCTGGGACGTTGGAGAAGGGAAAATCGACAACTGAGCTGCTCGGCAAGAAAATCTTGAGGTCCTTGGGTGGATCGTAAGATATTCTTCCCCAGTCGGAATAGTATATTTCAGTCTTTTCCCACAAGTGGACGGCATTTTCGTGGACCCAGGTGCTCGGGGGACACCGTCGCCATTGTCGCTGGTGATAAAACGCGATGGGCAGCATGTAAAAGGGTACGGGATACGGAATAAACGACGAAGTCCTGGCAATTAAAAATATTGTTAGTAAGCTCATGTTGAAAAAGATCAAGCATCGCCAGTTACTAACGGAGGATGCTTCCAAATGGACTCGTATCTCGGCTGACAGCCGGAGATGAATTCTCGGTATGTGTTTGGTGACAAGACGCACCACGGCGTTTTGACATTGTAACACACAGTGACGGCTGGAGTAAAAAGATTATCAACGATGATTAGATGCGGATCAACTGAGTCAACAATGTCCTTGACTTGAAGAGTTAAGTCGGTCAGCTCCTCGCCATTCCATGGCAGCGCGACGCGGGGCATCACCGACGCCGCACGGGAAGCCATGCGTGCGGTGGGAGGCAAGGCGCAAGTCTCCTGCCACTTGTGCTCAGGACGATGGAATAGACATTCTTTCCAGGTCGGACCTGATACCTCGTGGAACGTGACGCTCGAAGGGGCTGGATCACGAGTGTCGCCTGCGGCCGTAACCGTGGACTGTAGCGAGGCAAAGGAGCAGAGATGCAGTTCCAAGTCTGGCTCATGTTTTTGAAGCCATTCAATGACAGCAATGTGCACATTGGCCTGTCCAAGCTCGGCATTGGTAAGGAATAGAAGCCGTTTCTTCTCCATTTGCAAAGCTTCGAGGTTGGCACGGCTACGATTTAGCAGTGTCTAATTTCGCGTGGCGATGAAGATGGCAGCAAATAAATCTCCGTGCCTGACCAGACTACTACAGCACTCTGCCGCACCGATTGAATGCAGTGCCGTTGTGAAGGTCAACGCTCCACAAAGTGTTATGGCATGCCATGTGACGCCTCAAAGCAGCCATGCATCTCCCAACCCTCCAGAGTCCACACGACGCTCAGTGTTCATCTCAATACCCGAACTGACTGACCTCCCTTGAACTGGCTTCACCGTTTCGGCTAGCCATTTGAGCTGCCAAGGCCACTCCGTGTATGCTTATATCGCATGCACGCCCCCCCGGTCGCCGCCACAGCGGATACTAGCCCACCGACTCTGGCCGCTGTGCGCGGGTCACAAAACGGGTACGTGCCTGATCCGTTATGGCTACGTCTTGGCTCAGCTTGATGATCCATGTAATAAACAATATAGCTTTCGACTTTGACGCTAACTAGCTTATTGCTGAACAAGCGGTCTTTGATCCGTTCACATGACGCAACGTACCTTGCCCTGCCTTTGAACTGCCGGCCTAGCATGTCATCTCCGAGACTCTTGGGTCGGAAATACGATATAATATCTGAAACATGTGCTTAATCTGAATGCTAAAGCTACTAACTCTAATTGCTTCTGTTGAGGGCCGCGACTGGGACCCATAGCGTCGTTGTTAGGCCGAGAAGCACCTTTTGGGGAGGGGCGGAAGGGTTAACAAGCCACCATCCTGCACACCAGAAAATTCCTGATCGGCCCTGACCAAGTTTCCTGCCCAATATCTCTCGCGTTGACAGACGAAAATATGGCGGCTGGAAACGACACCACGAAGGTGCCAAAGACGGGCGAGGAATCGTCCAAAGGTGGTACACATATGACAAAGCCAGAGAAAGGTCGCCTTCCAGTAAGTCAAGAGTACTTGGACACACATTTTATAAGTGATCGACTAATTGCGAGGGGTTTAGAACATGGGAAACTTTTTCATCTACTTTCAACTCCTCTTCGCGGCCGACCCAACCATTCTCGACTATGCCCTCATCGTCGCCGGTACCATCTGCGCCGCTGCCGCAGGCGTACCTTTTCCCCTCATGGGCGTCCTGTTTGGTCAGCTCGTCGACGACTTCAACAGTGCAACGTGCGCGGCGCAGGCCGGTCCCAGCCTCGACCCATTCCGCTACGAGGCTGCCATCAACGACAAGGTCATCAAGACGGCCTGGATCGGCGCCATCGCCCTCGTCCTCATCTACTGCCACTTGACGTGCTGGGGAATCATCAGCCAGCGCCTCGCCCGGCGCATGCGCAATCACTATGTCGGCGCGCTGCTGCGCCAGCCGCCCTCTTTCTTCGACACGCGCGGGTCGGCAGGGCAGGTCTCGAGCCGCCTCCAGAGCGACATTGCGGCCATTCAGTCTGGTACCTCGGAGAAAGTGGGAACCGTTATTACGACGTTTAGCTTCATCATAACGGTCTATGTCATCGCGTTTTCAGCGCAGCCCACCCTGGCTGGAATTCTCATATCGGTGCTGCCTGCGTTTTTGATCTCGGGTTTCTTGAGCAGCAAGTACATTGCCAAGTTCGCAGGGAAACAGAACGATGCCACATCCCATGCTGCTTCCATCGCCTCGGAGGCGCTTTCGCACATTCCTGTTGTCCAGGCCTTTGGTGCCGCTGGCCGCCTCGAAAAGATGTTCACGGGTTTCATGGCTGATGGTCGCAAGTATGCGATCAAGAAAGCCGCGGTTGCTTCTATACAAACAGGCATGCTGTATTTTATCGCCTACTCGGCCAATGCCCTGGCATTCTGGCAAGGCAGTATTCGTATTGCTGGTGCCGCCGCAGACGAAAATAGTGGATCTACCATTGGCCAGATTTACGCCATTGTATATCTCCTCATTGACTGTAAGTATCTTTTTTTTTCGATTATTCTTCTCAAGTCTAACTCATCTTCAGCATGTGTGATGCTGGGTGGACTGGCCCCCCTTGTGCCATTCCTCGGTGGTGCCGTGTCGGCCTACAAGCGTCTGATGGAGGACATCAACACCCCTTCCGCCATTGACGCTACTTCTGAGTCAGGCAGGCATCTACCAGACGACGCGCAGAAGATGATTTACTTCCGTAACGTCACCTTTGAGTACCCTACTCGTCCCGGTCAACCGGCCTTGCAAAATGTAGAATTGGAGTTTCCTGCTGGCAAGCACACAGCCATTGTCGGCTTGTCAGGCAGCGGCAAGTCCACGATTGCTTCTCTCATCGCAAGACTGCACGATCCAAGCTCTGGCAGAATTGAGATGGATGGACTTGACCTGACAGAGATTAATGTGCGATCACTTCGAAGCACTATGACGTTTGTTCAGCAGCAGCCCTCTCTTTTTGACTGTTCAATCCTCGAAAATATTGCCCTCGGCCTCGTCAACTCTTCCAAAGCAGAGCACCAGGACGTCAAGCATTTACTGGGAGGCCAGACTCTCGCTGAGGCGGCCACCAAGGGCAAAGATGCCATGTCATGGGCAGCATCCCAAGGACCAGCAGTTGCACTGCTGGTCAAGCTTGTGCGTGACGCTGCTGAAAAGGCTGATGCGGCAGCATTCGTTGAGCGACTGGCGAATGGGTATGGAACTTCGGTTGGTCCTCAAGGCACGTTTGTTAGTGGTGGGCAGCGTCAACGCATTGCGCTTGCTCAGGCGCTCATTAGAGATCCTGAAATTCTGATCCTGGATGAGGCGACCGCAAGTGTCGATTCCGCCAGCGAGCGTAAGATCCAGGCAGCCATTGAGCGTGAAGCGGCTTGCGGCCAGCGAACCATCATTTCCATCGCACACAGACTGTCTACCATCCGTGAAGCCGACAATATTGTTGTGATGGAGGGCGGTCGTGTTGTTGAACAGGGATCGTACAATGAACTGATGGCCATTCAAGGTGGTAAATTTGCTCACTTGGCTGATTTACAAAAGATGAACTCTTCGACTACTGCAGACACCGACATTCGGTCCTCTACCTCTCAAGATGACTTGGATGAGAAAATGAGCAAGATATCCACCATCGTGGACAAAGATCATGAAAAGGCTGCGGCAGCACAAGACAACAAAAAGAAAGAAGAAGCTGGGGAGGAAGAGATCGCGAAGCAGCCTTTTGGTAGTGTCATGAAGGGGATCGCTTGGTTGATACGACCCTCCATCGGCTGGTTCATCATTGCTCTTGTGGCTGCTGCCATTGTCGGCGCCACATTCTCCGGCTCCGGTCTGATCTTCGGTTACACTGTCGGCGCTTTGAATCCCTGTCAAAGCACCGTCGAGCGAATCAAGTCCATGGGACGTTTCTTTGGTGGTATGATCTTCATGCTCGGTGCGGTTGAGCTTATCGCCAACTTTCTGGCCTGGCTCGGATACGGAATCATCGGAGAGAGAATCTTGTTTGCCCTGCGAAAGCTCTCCTTCCGCTCGCTATTGGAGCAGAACCTCGAGTGGCACGCCTCTGAGGGACGCACTCCCACGCGCCTTCTGTCCATCATTACCAAAGATTGCATGTCTGTCGGAAGCTTCAGCGGTTCTACGTTTGGCACGGTGTTTGCGGTTGGCGTCAACATAATTATTGCAATTATTGTGTCGCATATTTATGCCTGGAAAATTGCGCTCGTGACTCTTGTCACCATTCCCATCCTGCTGGGCTGTGGCTTCATGCAGCTGCGCATGCTCGCACGGTTCGAAGAGCGCCACCAGGAGGCCTTTTCGACGGCAAACTCACTCGCCACGGAAGCCATTCAGTCCATACGCTCCGTTGCCACACTTTCTCTTGAGAAGACGTACATGGATTCGTACAAGCGCCTGTTGGACCCAGCTGCAAAGCAAATTGTCCGATCCGCCGCTACGACAAACATCCTGCTGGCGCTGTCACACTCCATATCTGCGTTTGTCAACGGCTTGACATACTGGTGGGGCTCGCAGCTCATCATGAAGGGAGAATATACCCAAAGAGATTTGCTCATTGTTCTGGTGGCGATGCTTACGAGCGCGCAGCTTTGGGGCACAATGTTTACTCTTGCGCCAGAGTTTTCTCGCGCGCGTCTTGCCATTTCTCGGGTTATGAAAGTTGTGCACCAGGGCTCCAATCTCAATCTCGATGAAACCGATAACGATCTAGAATCGTCGGCCGAAACGAAAGATAAGGGTGTGTTGTCTCGCGAAAAGGGAGGTCTCACCGTGGAATTCAATGACGTCTCGTTTTCATACCCCAGCAACCCTGATGCCGCAGTTCTGGACAGTGTCTCATTCACCATCGCACCTAGACAGTTTGTTGGACTCGTCGGTCCGTCTGGTGCCGGCAAGAGTACCATCATGAACTTGGTGCAGCGGCTCTATTCTCCGACTTCTGGTCAAGTACTTCTCGACAATATGGACATTTCAAATTTGCCAGACTCCTTCCGCAACGCTATTGCTCTGGTTCCTCAGGACCCGGCGCTATTTGACGGCACCATCCGCCACAATGTTGCACTTGGTGCCGTACCAGGCTACGAAGCCACTGATGCAGAGATCGAGGAAGCCTGTCGTGTAGCCAATATTCACGAGGAGATTGTCGCACTACCAGACGGGTATAACACCGCATGCGGTCCCTCGGCGTCGCGCCTTTCTGGTGGTCAGCGTCAGCGCATCGCTATCGCCCGTGCCCTAGTCCGGCGCCCGCGCCTGCTGCTGCTAGACGAGAGCACAAGTGCACTGGACGCGGCGGGTGAGGCAGCGCTTCAAAAGGGCCTGGAGAGGGCATCGCAGGGAACAACTGTCTTGGCAATTACTCACCGTCTTCATACCGTGCACAAGGCAGACATGATTTTTGTGGTAGAAGGTGGTAAGATTGTGGACAAGGGCAAGCACGTGGAGCTGGTGGATCGCAACGAGAGCTACAGGCTGAATGCGATGCAGCAGATGCTGCAGTAATCTATCTGAAAATTAAGAAAAAAGGTGGTAATAGAAGATTTAATAGAAGAAAATCTGGTTTCTATGTTCCAAATTGCCATTTGAAGTCTTTATGAAATACTGTTTAGACCTCGACCAGGCTTAGACACGACTTACACAAACGCTGGAAACGCTGCGCGGTGAAGAAGAAATGTTCCATCTTAATCACAACTCCGTAGAACAAAACAACTATCATATCAACTGAGTAATAAATAAAAAGAGTAAAAATGCATCTATTGCCCGTTAATTTCTCGCAAAATGGCTTTTGCTGCAATGCTTCTGCCTCCACCATCCTGGTTGCACAGCCCGGCCAGTTGGGTGGCCTTCGCCCGAAACTTGGCGGCCTCGGGTCCCAGAACCACTTGCTTAAGTGCTTTGCCCAGCTCTTTCTTGCCAACCTTGGGCGCATAGCTTGGGCTGCCAAACTTGCCGACGCCGAGCCATTCTGCTCTCTTGGCAAAGTCGTAGGTGTCGCCCCAGACAGGGAGGACAACTTGCGGAACTCCAGCGCTGAGGAATTTTTAGCATACAGTATGGTGTAGATAGCAGTTGTCATTATTTAGTTTCTGGACTTACCTGACTGCCTCGAAAAAGGAGTTTGCCCCGCCGTGGTTGACAGAGCACACAACGTGACCAGACATGAGAATACTGATCGGTTCCACCTCGAGCCACGAGACTACTCGCACAGCGTCTGCCCACGCAGACACAAACTCTTTGAGCGTGGCTGCAGGATCATCAGTATCCTCTCTAGCATTGAGTTTCCACAGAATCTGGAGCGGCTTTCCCAGGGTATTCGCCTTTTTCAGCAAGCTGTCCAGCGCACCAGCCATGCTCCTTGCATGGTTCTCATCGTAGGAGGCATGTGTGCCGAGGTTGACTAACACGGTTGACTTCTGAGCCAGCCACTTAGCGAGATCAGGGTCAGCATCCTGAACTAGTGCAGATGGCCGCACGATGGGGCCACAAGGAATCATATGCTTGGGCATAACATCAAAAGGAAAGTCGATTTCCGGTCGCGTTGCGAGCAAGATCTTGAGGCCCTCAGGTGGGACAATTGAGATATATGCCCAGTCAGCATATTCCGTGTCAATTAATTGCTTCATCTTTGCTGCGTGCTCAAGCATGAATGCATCATTGTGATTCAGATACATCTTGCGTACCATGTAGTACACGAGTGGCATTTGATACCATGGAACAGGAAATGGAATTGTCGACCGTGGGCTGTTTGTGTCTCGGTCAGCGAAAAAGAGATAGAAGTAGAGGAGGCTCTGCTAAAATACTTACGGTGGATATTTCCAGTAATACTGCTGGTTTGGCTGATGCGCAAGCGCAAACTCCTTGTAGGTGTTTGGTGAGAGGACCATCCATTTCGGCTTGAGCTTGTAGCAAATGGTCACAGCAGGCGTGAAGAGGTTATCGACAAGGGTAATGTCAGGCGATAGATCTTGTATCACCTTTTCAATATCCTTGACCAGCACACAAAGCTCTTCCGTGGTCCAAGGGCAGGCAATTCTAGTAAGCTTTGCTGCCTTGGCCACGTTCCAGACCGTCGGGCGAATATCGTTGAGTTCCTGAAATTGGTGTTCTGGCCGTCCAAATAGCGCTTCTTTCCACGATGGTCCAGCTAGAGAAACAAATTTGAGTCTTGAATTCTCTGATTGGCCGCCATTCAAACGCCGAATGGCCGAGACTGGTTCTTCAAGCGATTGGAAGGAGCAAATATGGACTTCGAGCTTCGCATCGAGCTGTAAAAGCTCATGAGCGGTGGCAAGAAAGACATTAGCTTGACCATGCTCGGAATTGGTTAACATAAGCACTGTCTTCTTGCTACGCAAAGCTTTTGCTTCTTCATTCATGTTGAATCGAAAAGTGGTGATGCTATGGTGTGAGTGCGAGGATAGCTTGCCAGAAGCCTGTAAGTCAGCAACTAAATACACAGCTAAATTCGTATTTAGGCCAGACATCCCACACTACGGGACGCCACATATCATATAAACCAGCTAACAAGTAAGACCCATTGTCAATGGCTACTGCCGGCCGGCGTACTTTCATTGAGTGGACCTTCCAACAGGCCTCGTAGGGCTTAGACTCGAGCTTAATTATAAAACCATTCTATAAAACCATATCCATCAGACTCTGTTGAAGCTGCCATCCTGCGCCGTCGAGAAGGCACGCTACGACCTCTGTCAAGTGAAATACAAGACACCCAAACCACCGTGTAAAGGCGAGAGTTAGCTTACCTTGGCTAGATAACTGGCATGAATTCTCAAGTTGTACGGTCACAGAACGTATTGCATACCGTTTTAAACTACACTGCTGTAGACTATGCCATTATAGATTTACGCAGCGCAACACCTTCCGCTCAGCCTCTTTACTAGCTCCATCACTACGAGCATTATCTACACACCCTATTTATTGCTTTAAGGGGGTTCCGTTGAACCCCACCCCCAGCGACGGAAAAGGTGGGTCGGAGACGGTGCCGCTTACAGTTATTGCCTGATTATCAGATTGATAAGATGCTTTGGACAGGAGCATTACCCAGCAATGGACAGGGTTGGCAAGAATAGCCGAAAGAAATGAGGGATTTATCTGCTTCAGAATCAGGTTTTAATAGCATAAGAGGGGGCGGGGGGGCAGGAAACGGATACACGGTCTCGTCAGGGTTGGGATCCGCGGGAATACCCAGCCATTCATCTTTCAAGTCTGGCGTGACCTGCAGGGACAGACAGGCCGCCAAGAGAACTAGTATGGCGCAGCCTGATTTACGTAGCCAAGGAAGTGACACATTTAACGGGACGGCGAGCCAATGATGAGCATTCGGATCCACAAAGCAAGTGCCGGCAATTTCACTCCTTCCATGCTGCTCTCTCACACCATGAAAGTGGTGCGCTAAATGTGCGATCGTCGGGCAGCTGTGAAGAACTGCAGCAACCCCGCTCAGTGAGGGAACGCAGTCTCTAGTTTGGAAGCGAACGTTTTGTCTTATAGAGCGAAAAGAGGGCTAGACGGCCTACTGAATCCATATTTGTCTTGGCCTCGGAGAAGAGTGGCATTCTCCGACGTCAATAAAATGTAAAAGGCACTGTGTTTCCTACGCAGATAGGTTTGCGTTGCGCAACCCGAAAATATTTTGTTGCTGCGCAGCGTACAACACAAAACTTTGAAGCGGAAATAGCAGAAGAAAAAAAAGCCTATAACATGAGTCCAAACGAAAGCATGAGTAGCCTCGCGGCTCAGATCTCCAGCCTTACGGGCAGCTTCACCAAAACTTTGGCAGATGCGCACATCGCGGAGCCAAACTTTAGCGCCCAGAGCCCAACGAGCTACAACGGTCTCACAGCGGAGATGTTTCTTCAGCGCCAGGAGCTTTTGGACAAGATTATGGATATGTGGTATCTTGTCCAGGGTCCCAGCGAGAGCATATTCAATTACGTCCACACTGTAAGTTGCCAACCGCCCAATATTGGCCTGATATGATATAGTTGGCTAAAACCTTGTTCAGTGCGTCCCCGACATCATGGCACTTAACCTTATGAATCACTTTGATTTCTGGTCTGCTGTGCCTCTTGATGGCTCAGCATCTATTAGCGATATCGCCAAGCACGCTGATTTGCCTGAAGAAGTCGTCAAACGTGTCGTCGAACACGCAATGACCCTAAGGCTATTCTCTCCCGACGGCGACTACCGTAACTACTGCGTCACTGGTCGCGTGCGGCATTCTTGCCGATCCGCAGCACTGGTTCAGTCGGCCGGCCTGCGCGCGCTCGTCTCGACCGTGCTAGACGACGCAGGCGCGCCGATGCTGGCCATGAACAAGGCCCTGGAACTGCACGCGCGCGGCCAGCCGACGCTCAGCAAAGACATGACCAAAACAGCGTTTGCATTACATCAAAAGGGAGCAACTATCGGCAACTACACAACCTCGTGGGAATACATTGAAAACGACGGTGATGGTGAGCGCAAAGGGTGGAGACAAAGAAATTTTGTCGAGTTTATGCGCTATATCAAGGAGATTTTCAAGCTGGAGGCTACTCTAGAAACCTCATTTGACTGGAAGGCTCTGGGAAAGTCCACTGTCGTCGACGTAAGTTTTCGTGCTATGTTTTTCTCAGGAATACTGCATTCATATTAATTGGATACCAGGTTGGCGGCTCTGGCGGCCACGACTCCTTCTATCTTGCCGAAAAGTTCCCCGAGCTCAAGATTGTCGTGGAAGATCTCCCGGAAGTTGAGCCTGCATTTAAAAAGCATCAGCCTGAGGCCCTCAGGGACCGTGTAACCTTTGTAGCCCATGACTTCTTCAAGCCACAAACCGTGCAGGCGGACGTCTTCCTGATCAAGCTGATTCTGCACGACTGGCCCGACGAGGAGTGCGTCAAGATCCTTCGTGGCTTCATCCCCGCCCTGCGGCCCGGTGCCCGCGTCTTTCTGCTCGACTATGTGGGTAGGCAGGAGTCAGAGGACGGACAGCCCCAAATGCCTAGGTCTATCCAGCAGATGGGCACGGCGACGGACTTGAGAATGATGGCTCTCTTCAGCGCCGAAGAGCGACCGGCCGAGGCGTGGAAGGCCATCATTCGGTCTGCCGATGATCGATTTGACATTGTGCGCTTTGAGGCCAATCCATTAACGTTTTTTGTCGTGATTGAAGTTGTCTGGCGCGGCTAGGCTTTCTACACTAAAAAGAAAAAAACGGAACTACGTACATAGACAGTCATTAGATTTCAAGCACGAGGGAATAGAATTAAAAATAAAAGGACTTGAAATTATTCTGTGCTTGTTTTTCTTTGTTGTACCTTCTCATTACCACATTCTACAGCTGCCAACTGCTGTGGCTATCAGAGTGTGGGGGTGCCGGCTCTGAGCGGTTGCCCAATATGCAGATCACCTCACAAAAAGCCCAGGAAGGGGTCGGCGGGAAAATTCTTGGCGGTATTTTCGGGAAAAGCTTCTGACTCCAATAGTGGATAGACAGATAGATGGATATGTCAGCCTCCTTAGCTTAACGCCGTCGTAACCCGAACGTGCAACAATCGGGAAGAAGTTCATAGACGTTATCCTGCAGTGCAACGCCCTGCACATCTGCCTCACAAGCCCCGCTTTACGTGCAGTTAGTATAAAATTCCCAATTTATAGCACCAGATGTGCAGTCATCCGTTTTCTTGGGCACGTCGAGACGTTACATGAGGCAGATTTGCAATGGATGGAACCAAGCTCCCTACCCTGCCGGCTCTGCAGCTGTTTTCACCAAAAGACAAGATTGAGGCCAATCAAATTGTAGCAGATTGGCTAGCACAGCTGCAAATATGCCTTGATCAGAAAAAGTTTCACGACCTCTCTAAGCTCTTCATCAAAGACTGCTGGTGGCGAGACATCCTGAGCCTGAGCTGGGACTTTACCACCAAACGAAATCAGGACAATATTGGCTCATACCTTGATTCCAGCAGTAATACTGTCAAAAATTTGAAGGCATGCGAGTCGGGTGGTTTGAAGCCGGCTCTCATTGAGTGGGCTGGTCAGGTTTGGGTGCAGGCAGCGTTTACTTTTGACACGGAACACGGCAATTGTCGTGGTCTCGTCCGCTTGGAAAATGATGCCGAAATGAACTGGAAAGCCTGGACTGTCTTTACAGAGCTGGAGGAGCTTCATTCGCAAAAACACCTTGAAGCACGCCGCGTGCAAAGTCGAGCGGCGGCTCAGAAGTCGCCGCAAGTCAATGGCTGCCCTGAAGACACTGATCCCGCTGTTCTTATTGTTGGCGCTGGTAGGTAAATCCCAACATCCATCACCACGGTCTTGATAGTTGTGCAAATATACTAAAAATAATGCTACAGGACAGTGTGGTGTCGCACTTGGTGCCCGTCTCAAAGCTATGGGCGTACGCGCATGTCTTATCGAGAGGCATGGTGCGGTCGGCGATGTCTGGAGAAAGCGGTACGACTCAGTGACCCTCAATACGCCAACGTTTTCGGATCACTATCCGTTCCTTAAATATCCCGAAAACTGGCCAGAGTGGCTGACAGGCAGCCAGGCCGCAGACTTCATGGAGCACTACGCGAGGCTAATGGACTTGGATGTTCGCGTGAACACAACTGTTACCTCCGTGACAAGAAAAGGCGAATGTTTCCAGGTCGAAGCCATTGGTCCATCCGGCGTTTGCAAATTTTATCCCGAACATGTTGTACTTGCTACAGGCGTCTTTGGCGATGGACCTGTCATCCCTCAGTTCCCTGGGAAGGACAGGTTCAAGGGCTCAATATATCACTCTAGCGAGCACAAGTCAGCGAATCTTATTCCCAACATTTCAGAGAAGAAGATTGTAGTTATAGGCTGCAGCACAAGTGGTCACGACATATCGCAAGATTTCGTCAACTCAGGCGCGAAGCAAGTCACAATGATACAACGACATCCCATCTTCACTCTGTCTACCGACACCTGGAAGACGCTGATGCTGGGCCTCTGGAATATGCCGGGGCTCTCAACAGAGGAGGCTGACTTATTGGGAAACTCGCTCCCCATCGCAATTGTTCGAAGCATGAGCATTGGATTGACGCGCACGATGGCGGAGCTCGACAAGGAGATGCTGGACGGCCTACGAAAGGCAGGCATGGCGTTGCTCACCGGAGAGAATGGCTACGGGCTAGCTGATCATCAACTCATTCTGGGTGGCCACTACTATATTGACCACGGCGCCTGTGAGATGATTATTGATGGCCGTATCAAGGTTCGTCAGTGTGACGGAGGAGTGAAGGAGATTAGTGAATCCTCAGTTACTCTAGACGACGGCACGACTGTTGATGCGGACGTCATTGTTATGGCCACTGGTTTTGAGAAGAATGTCGAAAATGTACGCAAACTACTCGGAGAAGATATTGCAGCCAAGTTGGAAGGGTTTGGTGACTTGGATGACGAGCAGGAAAGAAATGGATGGTGGCGCCGTACTGGTGTCGATGGATTCTGGTACATGACGGGCAGCTTTTGCTGGAGCCGACAGTTTTCGCGGCCTCTGGCTTTGCAAGTTGCAGCGGAAGTAAATGGAGCTAAATAAGTATCGGAATATATAAAATTTATTGTTATCCCCTATTTAATGGCTAGAGTTGGAGCTAAACTAGCATCAAACAGCTTATGATCCATCGCTGAGACCGTAGTTCACGTCAATATTGAGCCAATTATAGCGAACTACTTGATAGTAGGCGTACTAAACCTCTTGAACTTGTAATGGCGTAGTATTTATGTATTGGGAGGCAAGCAATCTTGCTTGCTACTAAGGCTTGTAGTTTTTATCTTATGCGTCTAGCGATAATAGTGTAAAACTGTGCGCCCTTCGGACTCCAATCAGCCTTGGAGCTTTCCAAATAAAACCCTTTTGCCTTGAGCAACTCTTTTAACGCATCTTGTTCGCTGCTCAAGTCACATGTCTCGAGAACAATATTCTGAATCCTCCCCCAGTGATCATCATTAATGCCCTTGAACACACTGAGTTCAGCACCTTCCACGTCCACTTTGAGTAGATCAATAGCATCAAATTTGTGCTCACCCAAGACGTCCGACAACCTTTTGATGGCTACCTCGACCTTGTCAGCGTCGCCGAACATCTTTTCAGTGAAATTGGTCCCAACTTCGGCGCCCAAAAGATCCTGAAACCTCTTCTTCTCTTCTGGTACCAGAGTTGAGTTGCCGGGTAGGTTTGGGAAAAAGGTCAGCGACCCGGTGCTGGCCTCGGCCCCGAGAGCCAACTGGAGAGTTTCGACGCCCTCCAGGTTATGTAAAGCGACATTCTCGGTGAGGACTTTAAACGTGTCGGGGGCCGGCTCAAAAGCCAGCAGCTTGCAGTCGGGGTACTTTTTTTTCATGTAGACCGTAAAAAGGCCAATGTTGGCGCCCACATCGACAATGAGGCGTGGATGGGAGAGCTGGGCGACGTCGTAGCAGCTGTCACCAAAAATCTCCTTATAAATGAACCGCGCTTCATATTCACCGCTGGGAATGCCGTTGTAGCTCGCGACGTACAAGGGAAAGTCATTGCCTAGCTGGATCAGTTGTGCCTCCATGGATGGCAAATTTTTTTATTTTTTTTGGCTTCTGCTTTCTGAAATTTGAGTTGTATGTATTCTATGGTATATATTTTATTGATGTAGATATATTTATTAGGAGAGAAGTGGCGTTCACTGTAATACGCGCAAAAGAAGCGGCACAGAATGAGAGAAGTTGAGCCGCCCGCGTGCAGTGGCGCAATTGGATTGCCCGCTCGGCATCTGGACTATTGGGTCTTACAATGATCTTCTTCAATGTAACATCGCTGCAAATGGATGGCCAGGCGCTATTACGTACTTTGCACACTGTGGCACTGAGGTCTGTTTTTCAGCTTCTGATGGCTGCAGATTGATAAGATGCGCATGATTAGATCAACAAGCCCGTCGCATTTTCGTCGACTCCACTGCGCTTTCTGCCGTCAGTGGAGCAGACCCTCTTTGATTTCCTCCACTTTCCTTGCCTTTCTGAGTGCGTGGCTCAGTGAGCCTCTACGAGCTATTCGCTCTTGGCAGCTTTAGTCGCCAGCTATCAAAACAAGCTTAAATAGGAGACAAGCGACGGTGCATGGGCTTCAGATGGGGCGGCCGAACCCACGTAAGGTGAAAATGGCCACCAAGATATCGTTGTAGACAGCATACGCCCCCAAACATGGCTGATCTACCGCCCACTTTGCCTGTTGCTGATCCATACTGCCAGCCTTTCAGGCCACGGTAAGTTTTCTCACAGCATTCCACTTTACCACTATACATGTGACGCATCGTTTCTTTGACCCTTTTTCAGCTGCCATACGACCGTCGTATTTGTTCCCGGCTTCGTGTTCCCGGTTACCTTCAAGCCACGCTTCTCCACTATCCAGTTGCAGCGCTTGCAGCGCTGCGCCGAGCAAAACATCAGTTCATGTGAGAGCTCCGCATTCTTGGCAGTTGGGAACTGCCCCATTTTTCGGATATGATTCTCTCCGTTTTGATTTCGTTCGGAGCAAAGCCCGGTTTCTTGGTGCATGCGTCGACTCCTGTCCTGGCACCGATGGGAGACAGCTAACTGAACCCATAAAGCAAGAAGAACTTTATGAAAGAAGCTCGCTTGAAACGGGCTATGGTCTGAATAGAAAAGTAAGCAATTCATGATGATTTAGGTGCAATTCCGTGAAGTCTGATACTAAGTCATTCGCTGATTGATTCCTGATGCATATCAAGCTTCAACGAACTCGTATTTAGCGCAAATTGAATGAAATATGCCGCGAGAGAAAAAGCACTTTACTTAGATTAGTGGTTGAAAATCATCAATTATTGAGAAAGAAATCTATTGTGATGTCTACAGAAATGCTTTCAATGTTACTCCGCGGGGGTAGTACTTTGCGCAGCTCCTGCGAGTTACGAGTGCAATCCTTCACGGACACGGATACCGAGCCACTTCCAGCAACCTAGGAGAAATAATCAATATACAATGGCTGAAGCTTATAGAATCAACAACATACCAGAGAGGTACAGATCATTGCCAAAGAATTTATCCATAACATCTGTCCCGGAGTTGGTTCCGTGCGGGCCAGAGGCTACTGCCTTCTTACCAACGGCCATGACAATCATGGGCGGAATCTCTTCTAGCTCACCATATACTGGCGAGTGACCAATGAGGTCCTGAAGAACAAGCTGGTGAATATTCATCGCGACGAGGTGACCGCCGCGCATGGCGCCGCCGCACCGCTTGATACCAGACCACTTGGCGGCGTCACCAGCGCAGAAGTGAAAGCTGGCGTTGGGTACCTCGCTTGGGAGCATAAGGCTGCAGCGAGATTAAAAACGTGATCATAAAATAAAGGGTAGCGCGGATTAGAAAGAGTTTGTACGTACTTTGACCGGATTTTTACCTTGCCCTCTTCGTCGAGAGCGGAGGCTGGCAAGAAGTCTGTAGCAGGGATGCTGTGGGAGACCCCTACGATAACAACACTGGCTTCGGTTTGCTCACCATTTGTAAATTTGGCAGAGTACTTGACGGAACCATCCGTTGTCTCTATAGGCTTGTGGCTCTCAAGACGATGGTTCATTAGCACATTGACATTGGCGTCCTTAACCAAGTCCAGCGAGACGTCCTTGCACTCATCACTCAGCCCTTCCGAGGACAGCAGCTTGTCTCTGGAGTGGGCAAGCGTTACTTTGAGGTGAGACATTGTCAGCTTCAGCTCAGCCGCCATTTCTATGCCGACGGCGCCGCCGCCGACGACCAAAACGCCATGCTTGGCGCCTGCAACTTTCTGAATGTGTGCCTGCGTCTCCTCCAGGTACTCCTGGTATGTCAATGACTGGGGGACGACGGGCCAAACTCTGCGGTAACCTGTGGCGGCGCAAAAGTAGTCGTAGTCAAGGACAGTGGGTTCGCCAGTTCCATGCTGCAGAATGGTGGCCTTTTTGGTTGCGCAGTCAACCCGTGAGAGGGAGCCGTGGACAAAGGTGACGTTTTCGTCCTGGAGATCCATCATGTCTTTGAACGGCACCCATGCCTTTTTGCTATATTCTGTGTCGGCCAGTGCAAGAGGCGCGCCGACAATGTGTACTACGCAATGAATGTTAGCAACTCTCTCTCGTTGCCTCTCTTGATTGGGTAATGTCAAAAGCAAGGCGCAGCAGATACATACAAAATCCGTCTCGCTCATCGACAATGGTAATGTCAAATTTGATCAGCGGCCAGTCTTTCTCGGCCACAAAGGGCTCCCAGTTCATACGCGGCGAGGCTCCGCGGTTCAGGTCAAGCAGGTTGACTGCGACTGACAGACCAGCATAGCTGCCTCCGGCCACAAGGACCTTGACAGTCACCGGCGCGGGCGACGCAGACGGCATGGTTCTAGATTATGATTAGGCCTTGCTGGGCTTTGGTGGCTGTTGGCTCTCGTGACTCGCTTCTTCGTTTGTTACCCTGAATGTGGGTTTTTGCTAGCTGCAAGGACAGGCCGCGGCATGCACATGAGGGGACAAGGCAAGTATATGGCACCCCAAGTGGAAATCCGCATGCCACAAGTATTGCGCTGGAGAGGGTTCGGGCGGAGCAAAGAACGAAAAACGGCGACCCGAGCCTTGGCCCGACGGTTCTCCTGTGCGTTTTCGCCTCCACCCTTGCGCCGCGCCCGCGCAATTTATTACTTGGAGTGCCAAGACCTCTATAGAGATTCGGGGACGTACATTTACGGGTCCTAATAAAAAATATTTCTTCTCCCTCCTCGTTTTGACCATTTATTGAGTTAAATTTCGGTTTCACCCAAATCAAGGGTGCGGCCCTGACGGCATGAGAGTTTTTTGATTTGGTGCATTGATCAATCTAATCAAATCCATCTTATCAATCGCTGCTGACTCGCCGTCGAGGCTGGGCAAAACGCCTCTCGCCATTCCATGTCTTTTTTTCCTCTCCTCATTCTTCTTCCCCTCGCACTTTCTCCTCTTTTTTTACCATCAACCCACCTTCAACACCACAATTGTCACGCCACCCACTACTCCAGCGTGCCACCTGCGCTGTCTGGCACCTATGCAGACTGTCACTTGCCGACAGGACCACTTGCTGTTTAGGATGAAGCCGGTGTTATGGATCGCCTCCCAGGAGAGGACATGGATGCGCGCGCAGGGTATTGTTATTTTCCTTGGGTGACTACCAACATTCGATTTCAGGAACCTGGTCGCTGGGAGTGAGAATTGTGACGCCACGTGTGATATTGCTCTCAGCTACGGCCACGAGGACAGCCTAAAGAGTGCAAGATCTGCAGTGAGGCTACCCGAAAAAAAGAGTCTCGCCGATTCTTTGCCTCTCGCAGTGGTAGTGCACATTTCCCGCTCATGCTTTGCCTTGTAGGGTGTCTGCGGCGTGGTTCTGTTGCGGTCCCAACAAGCAGGCTCCGACGGCTACGAGTTCTTGTTCGTGCTGTTATTGCCTTTTAGACTTTAAAAATAAGGCTCGGCTTAAACCGGCTGCACCGTCTAGCAAGGATTTGTTCCCTTCCCCCAACCCTGCAACTCACGCGTTATCTGATGCTGGGCCTGTTGCCAAGCCACTTGGCGTGGCAATATTCCAGCTAAGGCTGTGTGGGTTCTTGTCCAGATGGTAGTCCATCTTGGTATGAAAGCAGCCAAAAAAAACTTTCTCACTGTCCTTGACTGCCCGGCCGAGTTCTCATAAAGCCATGCGAAAGGGGAGCTAGCGTTTTGGGCAAGTTGATCCGAAGTCGGCCAACAGATACATTAAGGACTCCCCTTCCTTCCTCTCATCCTGCGTTTTCGCAGCAGTTTCTACTCGCGAAAAACTCCCACTGGTGGTTCTCTCCCTTGGCTAGTTGCTTTGGTCTCCCTGTCTCACTTTGCCGCGCGTTTCCTCTGCTTTAGGCAAGGCACAATCGTCTCAGCTATTTACACGCGAATAGCCAGCCAGTCAAGAGAATGGTCGCCGAACAGAAGCAGCCTCTCGACCAGGCTGCGGAGATATCTCTGCAGCATGACACTGAGAAGGGCCCCAAGGCCTCAGAGTCACACGTCAAGCAGGACCATGATTCGGACTCGGACGAATTCCAGGAAGGTGTCCGGAATGTTCGCGCCATTACCACCATCTGGAGCAATACGACCATCTGGAGCATGTTTGCGCTGTAGGTGACGACTAACTAAACCGCTTTTCGGTTCGCAAGAAAAGTTTCATCACTTACTAACCTCCTCGCGCCAGCTTGTACCTCATCTCCTTTGTCGACTACCTACAGAACGCACTCGACGCCTCCCTTAACCCCTACATCACGTCCAGCTTTGGCGCCCACGGCCTCCTCAACGTCGGCAGCATTCTGTCTACCATCATTGGCGCCTGTCTGCCACTCCCACTCGCCAAAGTCCTTGATATCTGGGGCCGTGTCGAGGGTTTCCTCTTCATGCTCCTCGTCTGTGTCGTTGGTATGGTGATGAAGGCTGTCTGCCGTGATGTCGAGACATACGTCGCAGCTGGCACGTTATACTGGGCTGGCCATATTGGCATCCGATACGTCATTACCGTTATTGTCTGCGACATGACAAGCCTTAAAAATCGCATGATCTTTATTGGCTTTAGTAACACGCCGCGCATCGCCACCACGTTCGCCGGCCCTGTTATCGCGGACCTCTTCTACAAGCACTCCAACTTCCGTTGGGCCTTTGGCGCCTTTACCATTATCTTGATTGCCAGTTGTATACCGGCCATCAGCATGATGTCCTTTATGTACCGCAAGGCTAGAAGGGAGGGCCTGATCCACCCGCACCCAAAGTCAGGTCGTACAGTGTTCCAGTCCATTAAGCACTATTGTATCGAGTTGGATCTGCTTGGCATCCTTATCTTGATCCTTGGTCTTTCTCTCCTTCTACTACCGTTCAGTCTCGCAAGTCGCGCACCTAATGGTTGGAAGACTGGTTACATTATTGCCATGATTATCCTAGGCGCTTGCTTCTTCCCTGTCTTTTATGTCTGGGAGGCCAAGCTAGCGCCTGTGCAGTTCCTCCCCTTCCGTTTCCTGAAGCAGGGCACGATTATTGGCTCTAGTCTGTTGGTAGGCCTCATGTACATGTCTTGCTTCACATGGAACGCCTACTTCTACTCATATCTCTTGGTTATTAACCGAATGAGTATCACCACGGCCAGCTACGTCGTCAACACCTTTTCGCTGACCGCCTCCTTCTTCGGCCCCATCCTCGGCTTTCTCATCAGTTACACTGGTGATTTCAAGTGGACTGCCTATTCTGGCATCCCCGTCGTGCTCCTCGGCACGGCGCTCATCATCCCCTTCCGCAGCCCCAGCGCGCCTATCGGCATGATCGTCTTCACACAGTTTCTCGTCGGTCTCGGCAGCCAGATCTTTAGCACCTGCAGCGCTATCGCCATCATGGCACCCGTCACCCATCAGTACATTGCTGTCGTCAACGCCCTCAGCGGTCTCTTTGGTGGCGTCGGCGCTGCCATCGGCTTCGCCATCGCCGGTGCCATGTGGAACAACATGATCCCGGCCGAGCTCCGCAATCGCCTGCCGGAGGCCAGCAAGGCCAACGCGACCACCATCTTTGGCGATCTTACCATCCAGGCGTCCTTTGCAGACGGCACTCCCGAGCGTGAGGCTGTCGTGGGCGCCTTGTCCCACGTCATGAGACTCATGCTGATTGCTGGTGCCGCCATGATGCCCTTGTGCGTCGCGTGCGTGTTTACCTGGAAGAACATCAACGTCCGCAAGATTGAGGAGGAGCAGGGCAAGCAGACAAAGGGCAACACCATCTAAGGAGCATCCCCGTTAGCGGCTTTCGCCGTGCGTCGTCTGCGCTTTATGCCGTGGGTCATGATGGCGACAGAATAGTAGAGCGTTCTTTCTCTTGCCTGGTCGGTCTTATTAATGTGACGCCGTGGAAAGTGGTTGGTACCCGTACTCAACACCACTGGCGGCCACACCGACAAGTAGCCGCAGCTCAGGAAGTAATAATAATACCTTTTACCAATATTATTTATTCTTCTAAAAGTTTAATTATATAACTAAGCCACACAATCTCTACTTGCAGTCATTCTTATTTCATCTATGCTAATACTGGTGATGTCCCTACCCACCTACACCAAGTTACAACCGCGGACCGCCGCCAGTTGCGAGCACCGCCCCAGCCTCTAGCTTCGGCCTCCTGGGGCATCTAAGGGTTTAATTTTGACCTCTTTTCTTTTATATATAATATTAACCTTTAAGTTTCTTAAAGATTTTTGAAAGAGATCTTTAAGTATCTTCTTTTTTTTATAATGATAGGGTCTTGGCCATATATCGACTGCCAACACCAAACTTGTTCAGTCACCAGAGCCTTCAGGTTGAATTTTGTGGACCGTCTAGCTTTCCAGGACATTATAAACGCCTCAGCTTTTCCTGAGGGTCGGGATATCATTAATAGTATACATACAGTGAAGCCAATCTCGGCTTGTTTCATGAGGTGCCCGTCGAGAGCCTCAACTAACGTCATTCTTCCTCGTCCTCTACGTCTTCTATAGTAACTTTTCGTGATGTCGGTTCATCCTCTGCCTGCGACTGATCTCGATTTGACGATGCGGCAAGGTATCCTTGCTTCTCCAGGGCGTCGGCTTCTTCCGGCTCCATCAGGCCGCCTTGTCCGGAGCCCTTGGTCAGCTTGGACCGCACCGCCGACGGCACAAACGCAGCCACGGCTTCCTTTTGCAGATTGCGCGTGACGGGCGCCGCTTCGTACACTGTCCGCGACTCGACGACGGGTTTTTGCTTCTTGGCGTCGCCCTGGGCATCCGCCGCCTTGTCTGTGCCGCCGCCCGACCGCGCCGCCTGTTCGGCGCTCCGTTGCGCGCGGCGCTTGGCGTACCACGCATCGAGAACCTCCTTCGGTATTGGCGGCGGCGTATCGCGGGGCATCGGTATAATCTTGACGTCGTCGGGCACGTCCTCGTCGCTGCTGGACGCGCCGTGCGAGCCGCGCCTGCGCTTGCCCAGCACGCCGCCCCGGTTGCCGTCGACGTCGCGGGTCCAGCCGCGTCCAAAGGTCGGCGCCTTGTCGCCGAGCGCCTCTCTGGCCTTTCTCACGGATTTGATCTCCTTCTCCAGCCCCTCCAGCACCTGCTCCTCATGGCGGCTGAGCTTGCCGCCACCTTCTGTGATCTTTTTCAGGTCATCGATTTGTTTTTGTAATTGGTCTGGGTTCTTTTTTGCGAGGCGTTCGTTTCGTCTCTCTTGAGCTTCCGACTTTCCTGCAGAGAGTGGTCAGCCTCAGGTTGTCGCATTGCAGAGACCTCGCTGCCTACCTTTTTTTATCGCCTTGGCCTTGTCAGCTTTGCGCTGGGCGGCCACGGGGTTATAGCCTTTCTCTTTTGGCATGGTGAAATCCGCAGGCGCTTCCTCACCAATTTATGCGACAAGAACAGCGCGGAATGGGAATAAAGGCGCCTCGAGAGAAATTTACCTTGCGCAAACGACAGGTTAGGCCGAAGCAGGAGCTATCACGCGTGGGGCAGCAGGGTTACTAAGCATCACAGGCTACCCTATACTCCCTCAAAAGCCAAAAACTTGCTTGTTAGACAGGTTTTGGGCTGTACTTCAATTTAGTCACACATCTAGTCGCTTTATGTACACTCTTGAATTTGCTTTCTTCATTTCAAAAAGCCTTTCTACTAAATAGACTGTGCTGATACTCGTGGCTTGGACTATATCTGATGAGTGAAAGTAGTTCCACACTGCATTGCGTGTAGGTGCGAATTGACGAGCCTTGCCATAAGCAGCTTCTGTTTTGCAAGTACAAATCAACAGCGAAGATCATTTGTCCGTATTTTTAACTTAAGCGAAGTTGTTAGTGATAAGAGGCGTATGATGTTGTGTCCGCTCTTGTGGCTTGCTGTGAGGATGCCGATGCCTGACAGGCCGTAGACCTTGCTCTGCAGCGCATTGACTGAACAAGGAGGATTTACATATTACTAAACGAATATCAATATCATCGTCTAGTTGTAGGAACGAATTTACTGCGCCTCCGTTGGAAGCAGCGGCAAGGCAGTCACCGTGGCCCATTTCGGCGGCCAGCATTGCAGCACAGCCATTGGCAGGCGAACCGCCCGAGGTGCATGAGGCTGACCGCGAGGCAACAGGAATTGTCCCTCTTCCCGGGATAAAAAGGGCCAGGAACTCGAGCCATTGTGGTTACACGAGCATCAAAATCATGTTTATGCAAAAGACAAAGCACCATCAGACATCAACAACTCTCTTGCAACAATGACTGCCAATTCGTCTCGCCGCCGCGTGGACTCGGAGCCAACGGGCAGCGACGGCCAGAACCCAGCCCATAAAGGGCAAACCGCATATGAAAAATTACTTGCACCGGGGCTCAGCACAAGATTTCTAACTATCAAATCAGCGAGTGCGTCCGAGGAACGCATCTCGTGCGAAGTCTGCGAGGTCCCTTTTGGAGACAAGATTCGGTTCGAAGCACTTTCGTACCGATGGGGCAAGGAGCAGGCCACTGAAAGTATCTTGGTAAACGGCGTCGAAACCAGGATTCAGCAGAATCTGTTGGACGCACTGCGTCACCTGCGCAGCAACCATGTCGAAGAGGGAGGGAAACGCTATTGGATCGACGCCCTCTGCATCAACCAGAAGGATAAAGACGAACGAAACGCACAGGTCAAAATCATGGGGAAAATTTATTTTCGTGCCTCTGTTGTCATCATTTGGCTTGGAAAAGAGTATGAAAAGTATGGAAAAGAGCTTCCACAGCTGCAACAACTTGGCCGTGAAGCGGGTACAGCATCTGCGGCGATGGCGCAAGCCACTGTCCCTGGAGATGCCGAAGTAGCGGAAGGCACAACGAATAGCAGCACTCCTGGCTTAAACTTGGCCAAAGCGTTATATCATGACAAATACTGGAATCGAGTATGGATAGTCCAGGAGGCTGGCCTTGCTGGGCGGTTGATCGTGTGTTTCGGGAATTGCATCACCAGTTGGGACAACTTCATCCATCTTCTGACCATGCATAATGTGGGGAGCGAAGGTCCCTTGAAGCTTCACAATCTGCGACGCAGACAATATGAAGGTAGTCGCAAATTCCTTCAGCTGCTCCGTGATTACAAGAACGCAGCTTGCCAGGAGAGCAGGGACAAGGTGTACGGCCTGGTTGGCCTGGCTTCCGATGTACAGTTTTTCCCCATCGACTACAGAAAGAGTCTATTCGAGGTCTGGAAAGATGTAATGGTATTCGCAAATGGATTTGGCATGCTAGACGAAAACGAGATTATCTCCGTGGGCGGACTCGTCAAGTATCTCCTTATGGGGACTGAATGCGAGCCGCTCGATCAAATGCTGCGAAGTTACGTATCAAAGCATGATACCTCGGCGCTTACGGACAATTCCGAGCCACCAGCTGCGTTCCGCATACCAGCCAAGGTACTCGGGTGCGTCACGGATATCAGCTTCAGGCCCGACGAAATTGTGAGCGATCCAAGCAAGCAGGAGCGCTGGGAGCAGATGGTGCAGGTGAGATATCCAGACGATGCTGAGAGCGCGCACGCAGAGAGCGATAGGCTCCTTAGGACGATATTAACACCAGGCGGGCCGGATCCGACAACGGCATGCTATTCCTATAGCAGTGCTGTACAGTGGACGGAAGCCCGTTTCCCCTATGAGCAGTACTCGGGTTGGCCTGGTATTGGACAACTTATCAACAAGTTGCAAGCAAGCTCGAGAGAACGGTCGAACGAAGACGGTAGCAAAGAGCACCAAGGGTTGCTAACAAAAAGGGCACAGCTTTACCAGTTGAAAAGTATTCGGGGTCGCATTGATTGGAAAATGGGCATCGCATCCGGCCAGGTACAGTTGGGTGATTTGATATGCTGGGTAGCGTCCTCTCGCATGGCCATCATTCTGCGGCCGCAGATCAACGGTGATCAATGGACTTTCCACGCTGTCGGGACCGCCTTTGTGACAAAAGATCTCGTGGGTATTTCGGTCGAGGCGCATCGCCAACGGTACGAGAAACTCACTCAACAAGCACGCGCCTCCACGGTAAATTTGGACGCAACCTTTGTATTCATCTTGCTCGACGATAAGTCATGGCGAGGTTGTAGCTGATGAATGTATCATAGACATCAATCCAGTTCTGTAGCTTTAAGCTTTTATAAATGTATACATTATGCAGTCTACTGTTGTAGGCTAACTACATGGCAACTTGCACGAATCTCTGTGGCTAATTGTCTATTTTTGGGTCGGGGTATTCCGGTTCTCGGCTTCATGTCATGCAGCACATGCGTCAGTATTTCCATCCACCGTGCTAGCCGTCGCCGGCAGTTCGGCACGCGGCGGCTACAGCCTCAGCCATCTTGCGATTACTGTTAAATACAACATCATGTCGGACCAGGGGTTGTAAAAGCTTATACGGGTACCCTTGAAAATGCGCACACAAGACGGCGCCTTTTTTTTTTCTTCCACGCGCTCACCGATATCTAGTATAGAAGATGTCGGCGGGTGGGATTGGTGCTTATCAGTTACTCCGGCAGCCACCACGGCATGCGACAGGGATCTTGGCAGAGAGGGTCTGCAGCGGTAGCGGACTCGTGGGCTCGTGGCTTGTCGGGCCGGCAGAGCGACCGTTGTCACGCCGCGGGATACCTCTTTTGGCGGGCGGGTGCCACGAGGGTGCTGGGACTGGCACCAAGAGCGCACAGGCTTGTCAGTTGGGGATTTCGGCTGGGGAGAAATCACAGACGGCGACGGTGAGCGAGAGGCAGAAGTAATCTATCCAAACGTGGGCTAGTAATGAGGTTTCGCGCATACGTGTGCTGGAGGTGGCGGTCGGTCACGAATTGGGACGGATTTATTTGATGTGTGGTTCGCGACCTGGCCAAAATTGTACGAGTATTAAACAAGCACGTCTGGCTGAACAGGGTGACCCTGGGAAGAACTGCGTCTCGCAGTTAATGTAGCCATGTTCTGCGCGCGGACAACTGGCCGGGGTAGCCTCGAGTGCTGGCGGGTTCGTTAATGGTCTGTGTGGACGGCATATGTGGTACGTCAAGGACCAGGCGACATGATGGTGTTGGGATAGTCATGGTGGCTGCAGCACAACGGACGCCACGGCTGGTCGGACAAGGTAAAATTGTGACTGGTAGGACAATAATGGCTGGGCATCTGTCGTAGAATATCTGGCGAGGCAGTCAGCCATCTCAGTGAGGAAAGACGCATGACGCCCCCGACGACGGGGAGGCTCGGAGTGCATCCGCGAAGAGAAGCTGAGGTTCAGATGGTGGCCGGAGCGTGCAGCGAGGTACATCATTGTCGCAGGCGTCACCAGGCGAGGACCCAGAGATGAGAGACTACCTACTTAGTTGTTAGACTGGTGTCTGGAGCTAGTGAGCCCGCCTTGGAGCTGCCAGCGGTGGGGGTTAGCGGTGTTGCTGTGCAGCAAAGGGCAAAGAGCAGCGATAGCCAAGGGTCCATCCTAGCCTAGCTTCCCTGTTCCAGAACGGCGACCGGGGTTGTGGTTAATCAAAAGCAACGCGACGACGAGAAACGAGCAGGGTATATCGATAAGCATCCGCAGCGACACTTGCCATTGGCCAGCAGGCAGAAAGAGGCCAAAAGAGCAGAGGACGCTAGATGCGAAAGCTGCCTAGTGCTGGCGATGGTTTGATAGCAGCGGGGTGGATACCTCGGGTCGCAGTCGGTACAATGGTGGAAGAGGGAAGCCTCATTCTTGGATGAGGCTGCTGAGTGGCATGACACGAGCGACGGATGGGGTGGAGAAGAACGATTCAGGGGAGATGATTTCGGGAAGATGAGGAATGACAGAGTGAAGATGGGGGTTGCAGATGTACTGGCGAGATTTGTTTGGGGTTTTTGGAACAGAGGCAGACGAGAGAGTGGCAGAGCAAACGGAGGGCTGGCAGCTGGCAGAGCTCGCAGCTGGCGACAAGGGTTAGTGGTGTTTAGTGGCTGAGAGGCGCTCTATGTGGTGGTTGCCAGCATCACGCTAATAGTGATTTATTGACAGCATATGTAGAATGCAACACTGCATGCAATTTGGGGGCGCATACATACTCTGTAGAAAAAGGGCAATGGCCGAACGGACTGGGCTGGTTGATTGCTGGTTTGCGCGGGAGACTGTCGGGAGAATTTGGAGGAGAGACTCCGTTGCCGGCCCTCGGGCGGGAGCCGGCTATTGCTCAAGGTCGGTGACGAGCAGACAGCAAAGCAGAGGCAAACTGATTTACAGGGTGCTGGCCGCTAAAAGGTCCCCGCCGCCACCGAATTTACATTGAGGCTGAACAGAGTTTCTGGCTGCCTATTTGGATCAGGAAGGATGAGAATAGAGGTAATGAAAGCGCCGCAGATTGATGCAGAGTGGTGAGGTCTGGCCTCGAGAGAGGGAAAAAGAACATCATAGGACTCCACCTGTCTCACCAAAGGCGCCCACCAGAGACCCGCCTAGCGAGATTTCCACTTGCACATGCTTTTGAGCGAGATGGCGCCGGCGCCGGCGGTGGTGGTGCGAAATGTGTGTACTGGTAGCTTGCTTTGATTCACAAAGAATGAGCTGGCCAAGAATTGGCTTTTGCAACATGTATCATGTAGGAGAAGCATGTATAGCCTGCGACGCACGCAGCAGTCGACGACGACAGCAGAGCAACAGCTTGTCCAAAAAACCTCCATCCCCCACATTTGCCGTTTGGCCTGGAAACTCTGTCGGCGGTGCGGCAAAAGGCTTGGCTTGGCAGCTTGGGTACATCATTGGCAGGCAGAGGGGTGTGACGGGGTCAAGATGCAACAGGCGAGCGGGAATGCAGGGAAAAGCAAGGCGGCGAGGGTGCGAGCGCGACGGAGGGACGCAGATCTGTGGCTACTTGGGATTTGGTGGTGGTATTTGGTGAGGGGACGAGGAGCAGGGGACGGATGGGACCAGGACGAGATGACGTTGAGAGGGAACAGATGAAGAAAGCTTCCAGAAGATGTGAGCAAGAATGCAACAGGATATCAAATTCATGACTGAATTGGCAGTTTTAATGCATGGCCTGTGTAGTGAGGTCGACTGCATCTCGTACCACTGACGCCGACAGCAGCGAGGCTACCAGCTACCTACCTACCTAGGTTGGTAGCTACCTGGTCAAGCACGCATCTCGTCGACGAGAGCGCAGCCAGGGATGGCATCGAGATGCAAATACAAAAAAGTAACCTTGGGTAAGACGGAACCTAGTTTCCAACGAGCCAGTTAAAAGTGCAGCCTTTTCCCCATACGAACGAGACGAGTCGAATTACAAGCAGGAGAGTCGAGAACATGGTTGTAACCGACAGCTGCAGTGGATGCAGCACATGCATGAGGGGTCTTTGGGGGGGGGGGGGGCTTCAAAGTTACGCGGCCAACCTGCAAAAAG
>JARDXD010001387.1:0-48573 GCA_029218145.1 Aphanocladium album | reverse complement strand
GGGGCCCCCCCCCCCCCCTGGAAGTGCACTAAAGCGGTGGAAGAGGCTCCCCGCTGCAGGCTATTTGCTGTTGTTGGGTCAGCGGCCCAGCTCTCGATCGAATTGGGAAAGAAAATAATAAAGAAAGTGGGAGTCATTATTTGAATTTCGCACACGCGTGACCTACCCTTGCGCAGAGTAGCTTGGGTGGCCTGCGACGACCTGCTTAGGTGGCCCAGCGTTAAACAGGTTGGTGATGTGTTTCTTTTGGTGTCCCCTGGTTGTTTCACGCTCTCACATCACACTTCCGTCCTCTACCCTTCCTATCGTTTCTTTTTACCCGTCAAACATTCATTTATCTTTCCTTCCTTCTCTACCGTCATTGTTATTCTCCATCATTATTTCAACCCGTCCCTCTTTTTTCCTCCGTTTGCTTATCATACAAACCGCCGCTAAACCACAACAAGGTCCCGCTGCCTCGACTCTCCGCCCTCGCCGACTGGTGGCAAGACGCGTCTCACGACGACGAACGAGCGGGCAAGGCCTCATCTGGAACACGGAAGCGGCATCGTCTCGTACTCCCTTTGATCAAATCATCCATTTCAAGGGAACAAAAAGAGCCTTCTTTCGATTTTACTTTAACTTTCGGAACGGCTGCTCCCCCGCTGTTTCCCAACCCTTTAGTGCCGTGTCTCAGGCTACCACCTTTGGGTGCCCTTCGCGACCTGACAAGACAAGAGACGGCGCCAGCCTGAAAAGGAGACCCAAGCTTGTTGGCAAGAGTTATTTGCTTTTGCTGACTGTTTCGCTGTCATTGACGTGCATACCCGTCATTTGCGCCAGTCTTTTTTTTTTCTTCTGGAGCGACCAGCTAAAGCTCTCTCTCATCACTCTTCAACTGTCACGACACCACTCAGTTTTTCCCGTGGGCTAGCTTTTTTCGAGTCCCACGCGACGCTATTCACCTCTGCCCGACGACATAATCCGTCCTTGCTTCGCTGGTAGTGGTGCGGGCATTTTGGATCCCCAAAGGGCGCCACTGAGCAACTTCCCGAAGCTTCAACATTTGGAGGTGCAGTGTCTAGGCGCAGCTCAGCTCTGCTTTGTTATTGAGGACCATTCAAATCTCGGATCCGATCCGCCAGCGAACAAAAACACATCAGACCCTTGTGTGTTTTGTCCTCACGACCCGACCGACGGAAACCTCGAACTCGGTGCAATCACGACTCCCGGAGTCTCTCCAAACGCGCACAAAGAACGACCGAGCGCCCGTGCAAACAGCGCCGATACGTCACCAAGGCAAACCCGCTAGGCGACTGCGGTCCGTCGCGCCTTTGAAACTCTATTAGCTCCCGTGGACTGCAATCGTGACGCTTACGCCTCGAGCTGTTCCGCTCCGCTCGCGGCTTTTGTTTTGCTCGTTTGATTGCATCAGCGGCTTCAACCCGACGCCTCGCTTCGTTTCTGGCTTCCTTCTTTACTATGGGCATATCTGGCTTCGACCTCTGCATAATAGCGACTGCATCCTCCCCCGGCCCTTGAGCAGGCGGACATGTTTTGACAGCTCTTGCATTTCCACCCATTCTCATCCCTCGCAATACTTTAGACCACTTGCCCGGAGACCCCTACGAAACCCTTTAACGAATCACTCCCGCATTCCTAACATAACCCACCACAATGACGACATTTAACGAGCGCCCTCTGCTGTTCAAGCCCAAGAGGCAGTCTCTTGGCCACTCGCCTACCCGATCAAAGGTTTCCGACGACATACTGCTGCATATTACACCCGCCACAGCTGCCGAAGCGCTCATGTCCCCAACCGGTGCCATTCGCGCCTGCATGGCCCTTGCCTCCCCCGCCGAGCGCGACTTCGCCATGCGCACAGCTCTCGCTTCGCAAAAGATATACGAATGGCTCGCAGAGATGCGCGCCTGGACGTGGCCCGACGAAGGCGGCTCCGCTGGCTTTGAGCGGGATGCTGTGCAAGTCCGTCGCACACTGTTTGGCTCCTCGACAAGCTCTACCAGCTCCATGCGCCAGCAAGAAGAGGTATACATGGGCAGTTTACCCCAACACGAAGTCGTTGACTACGCTCGCCGTATTGAAGAGATCTACCACGGCATGGATCAGCTCGAAGTGGAAGACATCAAGACACATATTCTGACCAGCCACGTACTGCCCATTTCACGATCGACGACACCTCTCTCCGAAGGCGGCCACTACAACGCCTCCGCCCCATCATATCATAGGATGGATGACCTCTCCGCCGTGGTGACGGCCATTGTCGTGCAGGCGCTCCCTAATATTGCGCGCCTGACACGCTTACTGCAAATATGGACAATGCGCATCACAGTACTACAACACGTGAACCCCGTTCTCGGCGCGATTGAAGATGCCGAAAACATCATGGACGGCGCATGGGAGCTTGTCTCGCTGCTTGAGCGAGAAAAGACGCGCATGGAGAGTGGTGATGGCGGTGAGCCATTGGAGGGCCTACTCACGAAGGAAACATTTGCCCACAAGAAACGATCCATTATGCGCAAGGTGGCCAAGCCTGGCCGCACGCTCGACTACATGCTCGACTGCCTCGAGGGCCTCGAAGATACACTCCCCGACCATTGGCTTGAACGCATGGAGGTGACTGAGCAAAACTACAGCGAGTGGGCGGCCGTTGCCGAGCGCAAGATTAGAGAGATCGAGTGGCTGCGCACCATTCTGGCTAGCCAAAATGAAGGCGGTGTCAGGCTCCACGACGAGGCTGCCTACATCGACCCTGATACGACGGCGGAGGTCTCGATGCTACACGTTCAGGACAACCTCGCCGACAAGGTTGCGTCGCGTGACACCTTGTCACCGAAGCACATCAAGGATAACCGCTTATCGCTTTCGGCTCTTGGAGTTTTGGGCGGTAGCCTACCCAGCATGGAGAGCGAAGTAGTGGTTGAGTCAGAGACACCTGTGAAGAGACGCAGCCCATCCGACGAACTTGCGCAGGCTACTATGAGCCCTGTCAAGGAAGAAGTCGAAGAAGAGGAGGAGCTTTGCCTGCCGGAGCTCCGTAGCAGCGTCATGGCCGATGTCAGCGAGCTCGCCGACGATACCGTACTTTATGGGAGTCATTTCGACGGCATGTCGAGTGATGGCCCCGAAATCTCGGCTTCGCCCACCGCATTCAAAGGCCCTGTTCGAGAGCCCGAGTACTTTGACGACAGCCCACCCAGCTCGCCGCCGCTGTCGCCCCCTATACCCGATCAGCATCACATGCGCGACTCAGTCATCACCCTTGTCGACAGTCCCATGGCCAACAACGGTCTGCCCGAGTTTGAAGATTCCATGGGTATGAAGAGCCCGCTCGACAGCTCTTTCATGGACGACTACGACGACTCTTACTCGCTTCCTGACGTTGCACCGCCCACCTCTACCGTCCGCAGAGACAGTGTTGGTGATCAGAAGCTGCGCAAGCAAATCAGTCAGATCATTGAAGGTATCCCGGCAAAGATCCGTCTGCAGTCCGACACGCCCAACGTCAATCTCAACCCGCCCGACCTGCAGCTGCCGTATCTCAAGAAGAAGCCCTCCAAGGATCGCTTCCGCCGCAGTGGCTCTGCGGTTAGCTCCCGCACCGCGACACCGTCCTTTACCCTCTCGCCTGCCAAATCCTCGCGCCCACCCCGCATCCAACGTGGACAGCAAGAAATCAAAGTCTACCACTTGTCACGCTCGACGGGTGAAGCGCCTATTAAGCTCTTCATCCGTTGCGTTGGACAGGATGGCGAGCGTGTCATGGTGCGTGTCGGCGGCGGATGGGCCGATCTCAGCGAGTATCTCAAGGACTACGCGAGCCATCACGGCCGCCGCTCCGGCAAGGCGGAAGAGACGACCGTCGAAATCCGCGATCTGCCGCAGGTCGGTCGTGCCGTCAATACCAGCGGAGTCGTTCACGCGTCCAGCCCCGGCAGCCGTCCCGGTTCGCAGCTCGGCGACGTCTCAACAGCCACTGCCGCACCCATCACGCCTCTCAATGTGCGTAAGACGCGCCGCAGCATCGGTGCGGCCGGCAGCGAAGCACCGCGATTCCGACCCAAGACTCCCGCCGTGGCCCTCCACTACTCGTCTGTCGAGAACACCCCCGGTTCCGATGGCGGTGGTGGTTCGGCACGCTCACGTCCGGGCTCGCGCCTCAGCTGGGTCGAGGACGACAGCTCGTTCCTCGGCCTCGCGGGTCCGTCGGGCAAGAGGGTCGAGATGAGCGACGAGAACAAGGCGTGGGTCGAGAGCGTCAAGGAAAAAGTGCGTCTTGCTAGCGGCGAGCGCAAGATTCCGCCGCTGGGTAACCCTCCCGGGCCGCCTCTGTCGAGCACAACGGCGAATGCGGCCGCGAGTGTGCCGGATCGCTCTTCAAGGGGCACGACACCGGTAGATGAGAAGAAGCGCTTTGGCGAGTTGGGTAAAGTAGGAGGCACAAAGAGGCTGTTTAGGAAAGCGGCGGCTGATGGAAGACGGTCTGGTGCTGCTTGAGAAGGAGATGCGCTGTGTGGTTTGAACAGTGTTGTTGATTATACCATGTACATAATTTGTGTTTTTTTTTTGCTAGTTTAATATTGAGAGAGGGAAACGATGAACAGCATTATCTTGTCTTTATATATTACAGATGAGAAGACTGTTGGTTATCTATAGGGTTGTGCTGAATATGGAATATATCTGTATATTCTGACGTTTCTCATTTGATAATTGATTTTCTACGCAGCGCGCAACCGCCATCGTCGTACGTCATGCAGCGCTTGACATTTCTTAAAGGAAGAGATTTAGTTGGATTCCATCTGTTCTGAACGTACAGAAACCTGTAGGGTATTTATTGTAGAGCTTCGCTCATCTTTCATCACGCAAGCAGCGGGGCGCAGGCTGTGGTACTGATGCTACCCTGGACTGGCCAATGTGACTACAACACTGCAACCGTGCCTTTGCGGCGTCGCGCTGCTATTAAACTCTGCGCGAGCATATAGCCGGGAATGTCAACTTCTCACACCATGCCAGTGCGGGAGAGCACCGCTTTTTAGAAAATCAGCGGGAGCACGGGAAGCGTTTCGACCAGCGGGGGAGGGGGGAAAAGGGGCCAAGGCAACGAGGAGGAGGACGACACTTTGACATAACGGCATGAAGTGGGAATATCTTAAGGTTTACCTGTGCTGCGCTCTCGGACCGGGAGTACCCTGCCCTACAGGCAGCGGCAGCGCCGTGATGAAGAAAGAAGAATTAAAATGAGAAAAAAGTAAAAACACGGTGATGGCTTATATTTGTGCGTGCTCAGCGGTGCCTGTTTCATATTTGGCCCGGATACGGGGTAATTGCGAGAGACATGTGTGCGCACTGCGATATGTCAGAAAGCAAAGGAAATGGGCTCATTTCGGACGAAAAACAGGCCCAACCAAAACAGATTCCTCGTAGGCATGGGTATCAGCGGGAGAAAAAGGTGCGAAACTACTAGCTGCAATGGAAGCAATGATGGCAGGGACTGGGTCAAGATAATGAATACCCAAGAACCTGACAGCAAACCAATGAGGCTGTTGAATACGACTGTTGATGAGTCAAGCACGCAAAAAGATAACAGCCAAGGAACTACTGAGTGAAATTCATTTCCCGTTCTATTGATACTTTTGTTCCTGCAGGCTGTGGTGTCGTAATTTGACAAGACAAGCTGAACTACACAGGCCGTGGCTCCAGTGAATGTGTCGGATTGGTGGTTGAGACAAAGTTTCAAGGTGCCTTGCCAAGACGAGCAAACAAAGGACCAGGCATTGTTCCCTGTTACAGGCCGGCAGAGGATTGAAGAAAAAGGCTGCGGATCCAGTCATTGCAGGGGAGATGGTTTACTAGAGCAGAGAGAAGGGGGGGTGTGGAAGCAAGATTGCTGAGAAACAAAAAAAGGTACTTGCCAGGTACCGTCACAGCCAGACTGGAGAATTGATGCACGCTTCTGCAGGTGCATGAACAGAGCCATCTAGATGTCCATAGCTGCAGACACGGGTTCACGCAGTTGGACCTTGAATTTTTCCTTTGTTTTCTTCTGATGTTGATTACTCATATTTCGTATCACATTTCGCTTGCCGGAATTATTGCTCTCTTTAATTTATCATTTTCAGCTGTCAAGTCACAACTTGTAAGAGGCTTGAAGAACCCGAAATCTGTAGGCCACTCGAGTTGAGGGAACCACTTTACCTACACTAACAAAGGAAAACCCACACACCCTCAAGAAGAGACGGCCCCAGAAGCCAAGCCAAAAACTGTGTTACAGGGCGGCCGACTGCTGGGGGATCCACGGTTGAGGCTCCTCTCTCTCTCGGCCCCCACGGTCGGCGACTCGCGAAGAAGCCCGCCCCAAAGAATCGCAAAATGGAAACATTCAAGAAGAAAAACCAGAGCAATACTTTTATTTAGCCCAATTATCAAACAATAGAACAGAGGAGACTGGACACCAAAAAAAAGCCCCCCCGCCAATCTCGCTTTCGGCGTTCCCCTTTGCTGGCTGCCGATCGCGGCCCTCTTACACAACGCACAGCTAAACATGAACCGCACTAATAGGCCAGCATGGGCCCCCATCGCTTGGGCCGGAGCAGATGTGGCATGGTTGTATGCTCCGACAGCAGGGGCCTTTTTACTTTAATTTTTGTTTCTTGGCCAGTCTCTGAGCGTACGGCAACTAGTAAATACACCCTTGTGATGGCCCTACACCCCCAAGCTTGGCTTCCACCAACAAGCCAAGCTGCATTCCCTTTGCGCTATTCACACTAGTTTCCTTCAACACATCGTATCCTGGATTTTTCCATTGCACAAGAGATAAGGTCGAAATCTTCATCTGCATGCCTTGTACTGTTTTGCATATACACATCTACCACTGCATATCTCTTTTTTTCATTGCGGCGCTTGTCTTCGGATCAGTCTTAGTGTCATCTATTCCGCCCTCGGCATCGCCCACCTCAAACCATACGCCACACACGGCTCTGAACCAACTCCCTACTTTTCTTCTTTACTTGCAGTCGTTCGTCGCCATTTCCTGCTCACGTTGGCGCCGAGGAACACAATCATGAGCGCCCCAGGGGATCCCTTTGCCAGTCCGCCTCCGGGCAGCCGGGCAGGCTACAACCGGGACACAATGCACCAGCGGGACCAGCCCTATCAGAGAAATCAGCCTTACTGCGAGAGCTACCAAGGTGAACCGGAGGCGTCTGGGTCAGCACCGTGGCAGGCTTCGCCTCCGGGCTCGGTGGACGGCGGCTACGGCACCTACACGCCCAATACTTACAACAGCGTTGCGTACGGCGCGACAACGCCCGTCGCCGCCCAGAAGCGCAAATTCAAGAGTTATCGGCTGCGCGCAGAGTATCCCAAGCCGTGGCTTGAGGATAAAGACATGAAGAAGACAAGATGGAACAACATCATTGTCGGCGGCTTGATTCTGATTGGCCTCATCGCCGCCGGTGTCGTTGCCTATTTCATGTCCAAGCCCTATGTTCAGAAAGATGTATGTAGCATGCTGGACTCTAACAATTGCAAAGCGAAAGTATGCTAACTGTCTCAGTACTGTCTCGTCTACGAGGACAAGTTTGACACGCTCGACAAGAGCGTCTGGTCGCACGAGGTGCAGCTCGACGGCTTTGGCAACCACGCTTTCGACTGGACGACCACCGACGAGAAGAACTCGTACGTCGACGACCAGGGCCTGCACATTGTGCCGACCCTCACCACAGAGACGACCAGCATCACCGCCGACAACATGTACGCCAACTACACCCTCAACCTGGACAATGACAAGTCGTGCACCGGCAAGTTCAACACGTCGGCGTGCGTCATGCGCTCCGACCCGGAAAAGGGCAACTTTCTGCCCCCCGTGCGCTCCGCGCGCCTCACCACCAAGGGCAAGAAGAGCATCCGCTACGGCATGGTCGAGGTCGTCGCCAAGCTGCCCAAGGGCGACTGGATCTGGCCGGCCATCTGGATGATGCCCGAGCATGACGTCTACGGCGACTGGCCGCGCTCCGGCGAAATCGACATCATGGAGTCGCGCGGCAACGGACCCAAGTACCCCGAGGGCGGCCGCAACTACTACTACGGCACGCTGCACTGGGGCCCGACGCCCAGGACGGACACGTACTGGAAGACGACGCTGGCGAAAAAGATTCGCCGCGGCGCCTACTCGGACAAGTTTCACACGTTTGGCATCCAGTGGACGCCCGACTACATTTACTTTTACATTGACTCCAAGATCCACCAGATCCTCTTCATCGGCTTCAAGGGTAAGGAGCCGCTCTACGAAAAGGGCAAGTTTGCCAAGCAAAAGTCGGAAAACGACACGCTGCTCGACAACCCCTGGGCCGTCTCCAACTCGACGACGGGCAACGCGCCGTTTGACCAGGACTTTTACCTCATCCTCAACGTCGCCGTCGGCGGCACCAACGGCTTCTTCCTCGACAACGTCGGTGACAAGCCCTGGGTCAACGGCGCCACCAACGCCCGCTGGTCCTTTTGGGACTCCCGCGACAAGTGGCTGCCCACCTGGGGCGAGGGCGACGAGCGCGGCATGACGGTGCGCTCGGTCAAGATGTGGCAGCTCGGTGCCTGCGGGGAGAAACAGGAACTGTAGACGCTTTTGGGATTGCATGTTTGTGAAAAGGCAATTGCAACATTTGCTAGATAGGGCCTGTTTTTGTTTGGAATCATGTTCATCTTTATTTTTGCGCGGCATAGATAATTACTTAATAATGGGAGGCAATTATCAACATTTCAAAAAGCCATTTAGAACAAGGATACGAGACAGGCAGCTAGGCTGCTGACCCTTTGGCAGGAAAGCTTACGGACCAACTGTGCACTCCTACTGCTGTATACACCCGGTCCAACGACTCTCTGCTGCAATGATAACTACAGCACTTTCTCTGAAAATTTACTGAAGAGAGAAAAATAGAATGACCCAACACGCTGGCTCATAGCTCACGACTAGCGCCGATCTAAGCCCTGTAGTGCGGTTTGTAGAAATGGGCCTCTTGGCATGCCTCACTATTCCCAAATGCATATTAGCCCACACCCATCCAGAAGGAAAAAATTGCAAATGCCGGCCCGCTTGCTGGAGATAAGAGGGCGCCGTTTACCCAACATGAGCTAATCACGGCTTCCGACAGCATTCTATATTCGTCTGGGCCCATCACGAACCAGACACCCGTAGATTTTCGCAGGAGGAGCAATAAATCTTGGCCGCTGTGACCGACGCCGTGGAACCAGGCACACGTCGGACCTTGTTGGGTCGCTAGTGCCGAAGCCACTGCAGGGCCAGAAAGTTGCCCGTTTGGGATTCGTCTGGGCGAAAAGGTACGCCGCTGCAACTCGAGCGGGCTGATCGCCATGTACTAGGCTTGAGGGTGGAAATCGAGCCAACAGGAGCAAGTCACCTAGGACATAGAAGGAAGGAACTAAAAAACGAGTCAGCAATCGTGACCCGAGTTCCGCAGAGTTGCACTTGATTCGTAAGAGGTCAGCCCGCAACGAACTCTGAGGATGCGGCTGCGAACCCCTCGAGGCTCTGTACGCCATGCTGGGCCAGCTAGGAGCTCTGCAACATAGCGGAGAAGTTGTACATGGATAGAGTAGCACTCGTTATCTTGTTGGGGGCTGGACTCATCTGGACAACTACTCCTAGCCTGATCTTCTTAGCTGGTCTCTTATTGATTACTATTTTTCTTGCCGAAGACGATTGTATTCCACGATGTTACGCTGCACAAGAAGCCTAGGCTTTGGTCCTGATGCACGCCGCGGGAGAGGCTCCGCTCGCCACGCAGCAGCATTGCAGTGCCTTGAACCGTTGTTGTTGACATTCGCTTAGGATATCCTTTCGTCAATAGTTTTTTTTTTTTTTTTGCCACCGCATTTCATTGTTCCTGTGAGCAGTGCCCGACATGAATTGGCTCGTTCACTGCACCACCTGTGCAATTCTCTTGGAGGATTGCGAGACCACATGCATCGCGGCCAAGCTAGAGACTCTAAAAACCGTCGCCTCATATAATCCTTCTCCCGAACGGGCCGGATGTGATTCATCAGAAGCCGATAATTGGTTATTTTCCCGGAAATACTGTTGCCTACATTTGCACAGACTGCTGATAGTCTTTGCGGCTTTAAAGTCTTGGCAGTTTGTCGGACCAAAGAAGAAAGAAAGGCAAGTCATGGCTGTATGCGGGCCGAGGGTGGCTCTCCAAGTTGCATCTTGACTGAATGTGTGCATTGCCAGCACAACAATCGTAGGGTGAGCTGGAAACTGGATCGTTAAACTAAGCCAAGCTTTACACGCGCCGCTGTCTCTTACATAGGGCGCGAAGAGGATACGTACGTATAGAGCCGTAGTAGGCCAGACAATCTGCATACTGGCGTTTTTTAGTGCGCCTAATATCCCATGTTCCCTGCCTGTCTTCGACACCTGCAGGGGCATGTGCTGGGTTGGGGGCGGTGGCGGATACTGGACAAGGGTTTGGGTAATTGAATTGAGATCCGTCTGATAAAAATTCGCGCTCCTTGTCTGCCTCATTTCGCAAACGGCTATTGCCGTCACGATCTATCTGGCCCGCAGACTATTGTCTGTCAGTTGATATCTTTGTGGGTTTCCTCTTGCTGGACTGTGCGTCGCCGGACAATTAAACTAGAAGCCGCCATGCGTCACAAGCCTCATCTTGAAAAAGCGCACGGTGAGCGACGGCTTCACCTAGACCGGACACCCGGGCCGCCAACAAGGCGCTGGTGAAGAAGCAGCCGTGATAACGTCAGGAAGCACAGGCTCCCGCGACCCAGACTCAACTTGGTTCTAGAAGTCCCGGCAATGCTGTTGAGGAGATTTTCTTTATTCTCCGCCGAAATCTTGGCCAACCTCATTGAAGAAGTTAGACTAGACAAAAAGCCTTTCCATCCTGCCAACTGCTCGTATCGGAAACGAGAAGTGGCATAAAATCAGCTTCAATGACGGGATCCCGAGAATCATAGGACTGGAGCCCATGGGACAGTGGGTACTTTCTTCCAATATGGGAATCGACGCTCAGCTTCAGGCACCGAGACTCGGATTGGTTGCATCCTTTCGGCACCTGGCGACTCTTCGCCGTACACTAAAATTGAGCATCCACACACACCACGGCAGAGGCACGACTTGTTCACCACGCCCAACTCACCAGCCATAATCCCAGCTACGCGGATCGGCATCCACTGCCTAGCGCCTTCGTTGTTGAGAAAATCAAAACCGAGCTTCCAGAAGAAGAAAGGAGAGAGAAAAGTGGCGCAAAGCTAAGCGATAAATGAATGATGGCTAGAGTATTTGCAATTTCAACCGAATCGTCAAGTCTAGTCAAAGGTGACAGCACACGCCACGGGAAGACAAATGGACAATATGCCTGCTTGCACGCGTGGGTTCCCTCCGGTCGCATATCGAACGGTTGTGGCCATGACCGCTGCACGACTGCCTTGCGCTTTGGTGTGCGTGGTGTTTCGAGCCAGTCCAAGTGCCTCGTGGCCCCTCTACACGCAGTGGACGTTGCTGCGCAAGCCCAGCTGTCGCAGGTCAATTGGAGAGAAATTAGTAATGATGCTGCAGGTTGAGTTGCAGCCGCAGAGAGAGAGAGAGAGAGAGAGCTGGTATGTCTGTCCTAAGATACACCTCATCTGCAGCTGCCACGCTGTCAGATGTAACCGATCATGCACGCAAACTAGGCAATGCCGCGAGAGTTCGGCTTACCTTACAGACATGGACGGGGCCGGTGCCGTGATTCCAGAAGCTCCTGCAAAATCAACGAAAAAGGCCCAGCTGGCCACGTTCTTCACTCTAGAAGACGCAGCTTTCCGCCTCCACAGTGCATCATGGCATTTGTAATTTTTCTTTCTTGTTTTGCCGTCCAAGCTTGGCAGGGGAATGAAACTGCCAGAGGAAGGTAAAAAAATGGTAACCGAATTTGCATCTAAATACAAACGGTGGCGTTAAACTTTCTCTCCGCGACTCTCAGCGGCGACGTCCACCACTCTCCACCCGCCTGTCCCGCTTTTGTTCTCAGACAAGCTCTCAGACGAAAAAGCGAGACAGTGGTCCTTCCTCTGAACAGGCAGAGAAATTCCCGTCTGCGTGTGTGTGCTTCCCTGGCAGCTCATCCCGGCATTGGCTCCGCGGTATGCATTGATCTATTGGCAATGGTTGCTGTATGTTGTTGATGTCGGTCCGCGTCATTTCTGACATGTTGCTATCCTGACCTTACGATACATCATCCTTGCCTCGCTCGGCCAGATTGCCTCACTGACCATGTTCACCGGCCATTGTCCTCTGCATGCCAAGATGCCCGGCTCCTGGCCCAGGCTAAGAAAAAAAGTGCCTACCGCAGGAACAAAAGGCCAAGGCTGAAGTTCTCTCTGCTTCAACCTACCTGTGGTCCGTACACGTTCTTCGCTGACCCACACAGACCTCGATCAAGCCTAGCATTGTGTATGGACGGTCTTCGCAACACATGTACTCGACTTGTACCTTCGGTTACCCAACCCCTTGGTCGCACCCCTCCCTTGCTTGCACACCCCAACAGGTTGTTCATGCTCTATGCAAGACCTCTTCCGCTCAGTCCTTAACGATACTCTCGTACCTGGCATTTTGTTTTTCAACTTGCCTAGTTGCTATCAGGCCCCTCCTAGACTGAGCTCCATAACCCACTGTAGTCCTAGGCAAAAGAACAAAATCGCTACAAGTCCATGTCCTCTAATCCTCGTTCTATCCGTCACATTCTCTCGACATTTCTTTAAGCACACTCTTTGCGTCTCTACGAAAAGGCTTTTTCCAGGTGAATTTGCCCTTTTTCTCTCGTTCTTTTGTTGATAAAAACCTCCGGTTTCCTTCCGAGTCTCTCAAGCCGCCACATGCCGACATAACTTCGCATACACGCTCGTTGTGTTTCTAGTCTGTCTTGTCAGTGACTAGTCCACTCTACTTCCCGCCGTCAGGCACTGGATCACAGTTACTTTAATATTCCTGCGTCTTGATAATCGACGAGGAGGCGTATTAGCCCTCCTTAAATCTACCGCCAATGGCCCAATACGCATCACAAAATGCCCCAGTCGGCGTGGCCATGGGTGAGGCCATCCACTATCCGCAGACCACGCGACGCCCAAGCCAAGTACGCTCTGTAGTATCCAATCGCTCGTTGAATTCCAACGGCGAAAATGGCAACGGGACCGGTCAGTCGACTCCTTCGACAATCCAGTATTCGGACGAGTTTCGCTACAGAACCGTGAGTCGGCGCAAGAAGACGCACCAATTTTGACAATAGGCTAATGACTGCACAGATGGCCACGTATATTTACAACCGGATCATGGTGAGCGGTTGGATTCAGCCCGATGCTGCCCACGACCCCGACAACATCCACGGTGTACTGATCCGTCGCGCTCGAGGACAATACCTCTCTGTTCCTGAACCCGTTCATCCTGTACTGTATGATGCAGTCAGGCGCATGAACTTGGCTGTTGCCATCACAATCCGACCTCGTCTGCTTGAAGGCATCATGATGGTGCTGACTCAAGGTCAGACTGAGTTGCGCCTTAAAGATGGTTCCCAGCTCCAGGTCATCGATTCTCTCAACCATGTACATCCCACTACGGTAAAGAAGTACCAGTATGCCTGTATCTGCCAGCAGGAGCGCATGCTTCTCGTTTGGCACGACGACATTTCGCATGTTCTCAGCCACGCAGCCTATCTTGAACAAAAGCTTCTCACCATGGTATGTCTTTATCGCTCAAGCAACCCAACATCCGTCGCTAATTGATCCAGATTTGGGGGTCTGGCAAAGTCGCCAACACCGTCCTGACTTCGCCTTTCAAAACACCTTCAATCCGTTCTGGCGTCACAAACAGCGGATACACCACCCCGGCCAAGGGCATCAACGAAAAGACATCCTACGTGACATACAGCGAGGATGATGATGAGGAGATTGCTGCCGAAAAGGAAAAGGCCATGGAGCGACCCGAGTCCCTCAAGCGACCCGTCATGCGCACGTCTGCATTTTTCATTGGGCTTGCCATGGCTGTCACCATTGTACTGCTTGTTGGTGTGTACACTGGCCGTCTGGTGAGCGAGTGTCTTCTCGACGGCAGTTGGGTTCGCATGGCTCTCCTCATCCCCGTTCCCTTGCTGGCGTGTGTTAGTCTCTTCTTCTTCCAGATTGTCTTTTCCGACCTTTTCCAACTCATTGGTCCCATCGGCGGCAACACCACCAACTCGCGCTTCTACTCGTGCCACAAGCCCAGCCTGGAGCGTGCTTACATGGAGGGCATGGAGCTTCCCAAGGTGACCATCCAGATGCCAGTGTACAAGGAGGGTATGGAATCTGTCATCATCCCCACGATTCGCAGTCTGCAGCAAGCCGTCTCGTTTTACGAGTCGCACGGCGGTTCCGCCACCATCTTTATCAACGATGACGGTATTCGTGCGGGCTTGTCTGAAGCACAGGTGCGTCAGCGCCAAGAGTACTACCACAACAACAACATTGGTTGGGTGGCCCGCCCTCGCCACAATGGCGATGAGGGTTACGTTCGCAAGGGTAAATTTAAGAAGGCTTCAAACATGAACTTTGCTCTCAACTTCTCGCAGCGTGTTGAGAAGCGCATGCAGGAGATGATGGAGACCCGAGTGGGAACCGAGGGTTCCGACTACCTGGACGACGGTGAGGAGGAAGAGCTTTACAACTCTGCTCTCGGGCAGCTTCTCGACGAGGAGCCTCTTGCTTGGGCTGACGGTGATATTCGTGTTGGCGAGGTCATTCTTCTGGTTGACTCTGATACCCGCGTTCCCATCGACTGCCTCCTCTATGGCGCTGCTGAAATGTTTCTTTCTCCCGAGGTTGCCATTGTTCAGCACTCCACCGGCGTCATGCAGGTTACCCGCGATTACTTTGAAAACGGTATTACCTACTTCACCAACCTGGTCTACTCTTCCATCCGTTTCTCCATTGGCGCTGGTGAGGTCGCCCCCTTTGTCGGCCACAACGCGTTTCTCCGCTGGCGTGCCGTCCAGGACGTTGGTCGCCCGGAGCAGGACGGCGCCTACACCGCGTACTGGTCCGAGAACCATGTGTCTGAGGACTTTGATATTGCCCTCCGTCTGCAGATGAAGGGCAGCGTCATCCGCATTGCTTCGTATCACAATGACGAGTTCAAGGAGGGTGTGTCTCTGACCATTTACGACGAGATTATGCGCTGGCAAAAGTACGCCTACGGTGTCTCCGAGATGATCTTCCACCCTCTGCACCGTTGGATCTACCGTGGTCCCTTCACACCCCTCTTCTACACCTTCATCTTCTCCAACATCATGTGGTCCTCCAAGATCTCCATCATGTCCTACATGTGCTCGTACTTTGCCCTTGGCTCCGCCCTCCTCCTCACCTGCCTCAACTACTTCCTCATCGGCTGGATCCGCGACGAGCTCGCCTCCAGCTACCTCACCTCCTGGAACGTCTTCCTCTCCCTCATCGTCGTCTTCAACGGCGCCGGCCCCATCGCCCTCGCCATCCTGCGCTACCGCACCGGCGAGCGCAGCCTCATCGGTGCGCTCTTTGAGAACTACAAGTGGATGCCTCTGATGACGGTCTTCTTTGGCGGCATCTCCTACCACATCACCGGGGCCCTGCTCGCGCATCTCTTCCACGTCGACATGCAGTGGGGTTCCACATCCAAGGAAAAGGTCGACTCCAACTTCTTCCAAGAGGTGCCGCGCATCTTCAAGACGTTTTGGACCATGTACGTATTCATCTTCCTCATGGTCGCCGCCATGATCTATCTCGGTGTCTTTGCATCTCCGGATTGGGCGATCAAGGACTTTTCTGCCATTGTGCCCCTGGCTCTCAACCTGTCGTTCCACGCGCTGGTGCCGTTTGTGCTGAATCCTAGTTTGATGATCTTCGCCTACTGAGGAAAAAATTTATAGTAGGCAAGAGGATGTGTCGGTCGGTAGAGGCTTGAGTAATGTGGTTGAGAATCAGACAAAATCGTGTTGCTTAGTTGGGTTATACCATCAGCTGGCCTGGGTTATTATACCTCCTCTATGAATGCATTGGAACGGACTGATTTGTTAATACTAGCTACACATATTGAACCCATTTACAACATTCATATTAATCAGTGGTTATAAAGGATTGAAGCAGTGAAATATAAAATTGACCTATAACCTGCCTGTTCATAATGTGCCATCTCATTCATTCCATCCCTCCAGACATGCCCAAAAATGCGCCGATGAATACTTCAAAAAAAATAATTCATGCAATCCTTTTCAAGCCCCAAAATCATAAAATCTAGTCGTCATCCAAGTTCAGTCCGCGGTGCTGCTTTTTGCCCTTGCCGTTGCTCATGCTGCCCTTGAAGTGCTTCTTGCTGCTCGCTTTGGCCAGCTCCTTGGGGTCCAGCCCATTCTCGAGGGCATAAGCAGTGCGAGCCTTGCGTCCCGTCAGGGACTTGCCGGATTCAAGCGCACCCTGCTCTGTGTATTTGTAGTTGAAGGGCTGCGTGACATGGCCGCCCGCGCTCTTGGGGCCGAAGAAACCCTTGTCGAGCTTCTGCGTCTTGGGACCGGGCATAGGTGCCAGCGAGACCGTATCAGAAGCACCGGCAGTTGACAGTGTGTCGTTCAGCAGCTCATCGGTCATGGACAAGTTGTCGACGGCAGCGGCTAGTGCGCCACGGCGCTTCTCGGGCAGGTGCATCTCGTCGTAGAGCTCCTCGTTGAATTGGTTGGCGTCCTCGATACCAGGGGGCGGCGAGACGAAGAGCAGCTTGCCATTGACGTAGTCTTTGAGGACATAACGAGCGGCACGAGACTGATCCGGCTGACCGAGACCAGACGTCTTGAAGCCACGAGCCGAGGCGTAGGCGCGCAGCAATTCCTCGGCGGTGGGAACGCCGGTACCACCTTCATCAATGGCGCGGATCTTGATCTTGATGCCGTAGACGGCCTCTAGGAAGCGGTGCGGGATGCGCTGCGTCACAAGTCCAACGGGACCCATGAACTCGCGCATCTGATCAATGGGCAGCACACCGTTGCAGACGAGGTCGGCTTTGGTCGAGGCAAAGTTGGGGAAAACAAGACCAGGACAATCGCAAAGGATGACACGCTCGGAAAGGTGAATGGTCTGGAAGTGCTTGGTCTTACCGGGGGTGGAGGAAACCGAGACCTTGGTGGCGCCGATGAGGGCGTTGATGGTAGAAGATTTACCGACGTTGGGGTAGCCGACGAGACCGACCTGCAGCTTGCGGTCGGGGCCAGCATCAGCGGGCTTGTAACGCAAGAAAATTTCCTCAAGCTCATCGACCGTTAAGATCTCGGTGTCATCGTCCTGAACATTGGCACCGCCCCTCTCGTCCTCCGACTCCTCGGAGTCGTCTCCTGATGATTCAGCCGCAGCAGCGCGCTGCTTACTAGCAGCCTTCTTGACGGGTGCCTCCTCTTCACTGTCACTATCTTCCTCCTCCTCTCTGTCTCGGGCTTCGTTGGCCTCGTTGGCAAGGTGCGCGGAGAAGAATCTGAACGCAATGCCAGCCTTCTTCAGGTGCGTAGCCCACGCATGGCGCTGCTTGTATGACATCATATCGGCTTTGTTGATGAGGAGCAAGTTCTCTTTCTTAGGATCAACATCCTTGACGTAGTTCTCCAGATCTTCGGATCGGAAGAGCAAGGGATTACGGGCGTCGACAATCTGTACAATAAGATCCGAACGCTCAATAACACGCCATAATTGTCTCCAGACCTCCAAGTTTCTCTCAAAGGGTGTCATCAACAGATCGTTATTTTCTTGCAACTCAGCGAGCCCTCTTCTCCAATCAAGGAAGGAGTTACGCTCTTGAAGATCCAGCTGCTGTGGTGTCGTCGAGGCGTCCCACTTTGGTCGTCGTGGAACGGTAAGCCTATCCCTGTGCTTCTTGTGCTTGCCCAGCACAGCACGCTCCTCTGCAGACGACAAAAGATATGGGTTCTTCTGATCGGTGTGAATAATTTTAACGTTGTTGACCTTCTCGGCGGTAAAGTCGGTGCCGGCAAGCTCGGCGGTCGACAGGAACTCGTCCGTGGCGCTCTGCTCCGTGACGGAGCGCATCTTGACCCAGGCCGCATCCTGCTTCTCGTTGACGAGATATTGTTCGCCGGTGGCGTGGTGAGTGCGCGCGACGGCGGCACCCTTCTTTCTATCGGAACCCTTGCCCTTGCCAAAACGATCGTTCATCAGGGCATTGCCCAACCCCACGCTCTGCTTCGACTTGGCCAGAACCATGTTGGGCGGGTTGTCTGGCTATGATCGTATATTGAAATGAAAACCTTTAGGTATCAGGATCGACACAGGCCTTTAAAAAGACGGACCCTGTATCTTTAAAAGTTGCTTGTGTCAAAGAGAAAGTCGATGGTGGTGGGCTGGCTGAATAATTCTAGTTGCGGAGGGGCAAATTTTTTGAGATAGCGGGGCATTTCGCTATTCGTACTGTTTTTCGCAGAATTTTACGTGGGGTCGACACAGTGCTATCGGAGCACAACACTGTAGACCGAGTCGTAAATTTTGTCAGTCAACCTTGTTGGATTTGGTGCACAAGGTTTTCGGACGTTGCAAAATCAAATATACCCAGTCCAAAATGCCCAAGGGAAAGTGGATGTGAGTCGCATGTGCCTGGCCGTCTTATTCGCACGATTTTAACAAGAGTTTAGCGACAAGAAAAATGCCCAGCACTTTACGCTGGTGCATCGTCCGCAGAATGATCCCCTCATCTACGACGAAAATGCGCCCTCGATGGTGCTGAACCCGACCGAGAGTAGCAAAAATGCGGGCAAGGGAAAGAATCTCAACGACTTGGCCTCTGAGCTAGGCTCCGACGCCGAACACATCCGCGCTAACGAAGGCGAGGCTGCCAACTATGGCGTCTACTTTGACGATTCCGAGTACGACTACATGCAACATATGCGAGATCTCAATACTGGTGTAGGCGATGTTGTCTTTGTCGAGGCCAAGGCGACTGGAAATGCCGGCAAGGGCAAGCAAAAGCAGTCTCTTGAAGATGCACTGAAGCAAATGAACTTGGAGCACAAGGCGGAGGGAGTCCTGGACCCTGACATGCTGCCCTCAAAAGACCTTCCGCGCATATCATATGAGCAGCAGCAGGATGTTCCAGACGCCATTGCTGGCTTCCAACCAGATATGGACCCCAGACTGCGTGAAGTTCTCGAGGCCCTGGAGGATGATGCCTATATCGACGATGGAGATGAGGATGTCTTCGATCAACTGGCCAGAGATGGTCATGAGATTGACGAATACGAATTTGAAGACAACCAGTTTGAGGATGATGAGGGCTGGGAGTCTGATGACACTGCAAAGCCCAATAAGGAGTACAAAGATGATGAGGTACCACAGCTGGTAGCAGCACAGGAGCAGCCGGAAGAGGGCCCTTCGCAGGACTGGATGGAGGATTTCAAACAGTTCAAGAAGGAACAAAAAACTGGAGGCGCTCCCAAAGCACCAGGCGCAAAGTCCGAGTTGCAGTCGACCTGGACCACGACAACGAATGGCGGGCGCAAGAAGAAGAGAAAGGGCGCGCTGACCGTCGCGTCTGGCTTCTCCATGACATCTTCTTCGTTGGTGCGCACAGAACAGCTGTCATTCCTCGATGCGCGTTTCGACGTGATTGAGGAAAAGTACAACGAGGACTTTGACGATATGGGCTCTGTGTCCGCCATCTCTACAGCTTCCAGTGTCACTGGCCCAGTTCGCAGCGATTTTGACGGCATCATGGATGAGTTTTTGGGCAGCTATAGCGGCAAACCAGGCAAGAGAACTTCTAAGAAGTCCAAGGCACAGACTGGATTGGAGCAACTAGAGGAGATCCGCAGAGAGCTGGGGCCTGCCCGAATAAAGGGACGCCGGTAGACTAGATACCTATAGATGAATGACTACCCACGACACCGCAACCAGCCACATGCAATTATCATATTCGTTACACAGCAAGCGATGATTCGTTTAACTTGTAGTACAATTCAATAATTGTTAATTATTTTTTTTGTCCTCCTTCGTACATGCAGCAAACTGCAGCTTGCACGACCCCAAGAAGATTGGGCGTCACGTGAGCCATCAGTCTAGCTCTCTTATATGTTTTAGTGGGTAGCTTCTGGCGCCTCCATTAACCGCGATCAACAATCTCGAGTTCCCAGCCATCGCATGCGAACGCAGTAACAAGACCTCTGGAATCACCTCTCCATGTGCAGGCGATTGCTCAGGTGAATGCGACGCCGGCTGCATCGTCGGCCAAATGTTTTCGCCGTTTGGCACGTCGACGCAAAGCTCGACACCAGCCACCGCCAACCCATTCGCGCCGAAGCCGACGACGAATCCTTTTGGACAGGATGGGGCCAGCACGTCTGCATTTGGAGCAAAGCCAAACCCTTCCAATCCATTCGCTCAAAATACAACCGGTACTGGCACTTTGAATGGCGCGTCGAATCCCTTTGCTCCCACGCCCTCAACGCCTGCCGCTGACGCTGGCAATGGCGACAAACAGAACTCCAAGCCAGCGTGGGGGAAGCAAGCAAATGGGGCGCCACCTGCTTTCGGCCAATTCGGTGGGAAGCCAGGCGGATTCACAAAGCCCGATGCCAAAGTGAATTCAACAACGGCGCCGGCCTTTCCCAGCGGGCAAATGCGGGCTGGGCAGCTACCCAGCTCGAACGACCCTCACGCGAAGAAGGTGTACGAACAATTGCGGAAGGATGGAATTACACCACCAGCGTGGCCTTCACAACCTGGCGATCCCAACCACAAGGCACAGATGGCCAAGTTCCGCGAACAATATGAAGACTATAGAAGCAAGGTACGAGCTTCTCTCACGCGCGCCGGACTGATCGACGATCCCACGAAGCGAAAGACGCTACAAGATGCCATTGACTTTAAAGGTATCTGCGAAGACATGTGCCCCGAATACGAAAAAATCACAAGAATCACGGAGCACGACATACCCACGCCCGAGAAAGATCCCCAAACCTCCTTCGCAAGCACAACGCGGATGGTCAAGAAGTTGGCACGCTCCGCAGCTGGTCAAGAAGCACCACTCCCGATGGACGTTCTGTCTGTACCGACATTGCGAAAAACCCTCAACTATCTGGTGGATGACCTGCTGTGTGACGATGAAAATTTGCCAACGTTGCACGGCTACCTCTGGGACCGAACACGAGCTATTCGAAGAGACTTTAGCTTTTTCTCCGCCCTCGGCACCGAGGAAATAAAGATACAAGCGTCAGTCTTGGAAGATATAGCACGGTTCCATGTCACAGCCTTACATCTGCTGTCTGAAGGTGGCAAAGCTCCGGAAGATTTCGTCGAGCAGCAAGAGCTTGAGCAACTGGGTAAAGCCCTGCTGACGTTACGCGACATTTATGATGATTGCAACGCGCAGGGCTCTCCATGCGAAAACGAGGCCGAATTTCGAGCCTATTATTTGGTGTTCCACGCAAACGACCCCAACATTATCGAAATAGTACAACGACAATGGCGGCCGAGTTTGTGGAGGAACTCCGATCTGATTAGGACTGCAGTTTCGCTGGTCGAAGCACTGCAAAACACCTCCGACTTCCATGGACCATTGCAAGGAGGGCCGTCTTTGGCTGCTGCTAGTGCGCATAATGCGTATTTTCGAATCGTGGAGGGCCCAAAAGTCTCGTACACCATGGCTTGCTTTGCGGAGTGTCACTTCCCACAGCTGCGTCGCTCCATCCTACAGAACGTGAAGAAGGCCCTTGCACGTCCCAAGGAAGCGGCGCACGATGTCACAGCCGCGGACTTGAACAAGTTTCTCCGATTCGACACTGTTCAACAGGCGATTGACTTTGCCGAGCTGCATGAGATCGAATTTCGGTCCAGCCAACAGAACCCGGCAGATAGGGATCGGAGCTGCGCAGTGCTTAATCGATCACAGTTACCGCACCATCGACTCCAACACCAGTTTTCACAAACGCTTGTTGAGAGTAAACGTGGCTCACGACCCTTGCCGGAGGTCATACACACCACCGTCTTCGCCGATGCTTCCACTGCTGGGTCAAGGAAAGCCTCGCTCGCCCAGGAAGGTAGTCTCTTCGTCCAAGATGACGCCCCCAAGGCACTGTCCAGCATGCCCCCTCCACCTCCTAAGAATCCATTTGGTGGCTTCGGTCAGCCGCCAGCAAATGGGAGTATTCTTAGCAGTACGTTGACAACAGGTTTGTTTGACTCCCTAACCGGATCCCTACTTCCATCAATGCTAAACAATATTAGAATCATCCATTCCTGAGAAGCGTAAGCCGATCTTCTATCCGCCAGCAATGCAGCCAACTGCGACACCCTCTGCACCTTCGATTGGGTTCCCTACCGCCGATAAAGCCGCTCCCTCAGTAAGCCTTGGAGTTACTCAACAAAGTAACCCGTTCACCAAGGCGATGCCTCCCAAGGCGGAAGCGGCATCTGGCGAGCCGACTGCCAAAGAGAGCTCTCCTTCCAAGCCAGCTTTCGGCGGCATGCCGACAACTACAGAACAAGCTGCTCTGGCCTTGGCGCCAGGTACTAATGCGACAGCGCCATCGTTCGGTTTCAAACCCAAGGTGCCAGAGCCGTCCGTTGCGGCCCCATCCACAACACCGCAAAAGGCTTTGCCTGCTTTCCATAGTTTCCCATCATCGCAACCGGCGAAAGCAATAGGAACGGATAAGAGTTTGACGCCGCCGGGCTCGCCTGCTCAGGCAACTCCATTTGCCCAATCTGCATTACCGAAGGTACCAACCCAGCCACAGGCCCCTATGCCGGCAAACAAGGCGGCGCCCAAAGCCGCTTCGTTTACGCCTCCATCGAAGCCTCCGGTATCCTTCGGCAATGCACCTCAGCCAGCAGCAGCAGCCCCATCTTTCACGGCTGCTCCTGTGCAACCGCCCAAGCCACCTCAGCCAAAACGAGATCGGCTTTCTGATTTCACCAGATGGTTTGTCGCAGGTGATGACGGCTTGATGACTGAGTTTGAGCAACATTATTTGGATGGGCTGCTTGCGCCAGTTTTTGTAGAATGGCAGCGAAAAGAGGAGGAAAAGCTTCGGCTGGAGCAGGAAGCACGAGATAACGCCGAAGCAGACAAATTCAGGCAGCGTTGCTTGTCCCTGAGGTACTTTTACCGGTGGAAGACAAACGCAAGAGAGAAGCGACTCAAGTTTTTGCGTCGTAGTGGGCGCGAGCAGCTCAAAAACTTCTATCGGTCTCAGCAGATGGCTTCGCGGATACCGCAGGCCACGCCAAAGTCCAAGTTGGAAGTACCGCTCGTTCCCCGTCCAAATCGTGAGCAGGCTCTTATGGAGGGTCTGCGCCAAAGCCAGGCGAAGAAACGCTATATCCCAGCTCCAAGCTCGTCATCTTCTCTAGAGGTTAGCAAAGCCAGGGATTCGGCAGCGGCAATCGGACGCCACTTCAACTTGCCCATGCCACAGAGTGGCATGTCTTCCCCCGCAAGATCCCGTTCGAGTTCGATGTCAAAGGGGGGCTCTAAGACGAGAGCTCTCCGCGAAGAACTCCTCGGTATGGGTACCGGACGTTTCCGCCGCTCTCTGCCCTCGATTGCCTCTAGTGAAGAATCGAGCCCGGAAAGCGTGCGAAGCAGCAGAGTCTCGGAGCGATGGCGACTCAAAGCTATGGGCATCGTCCAGCTCCCCGATGGCACTGCAGTGCCCGAAAGCCTCATGAACGACCGACGGTTCAGCTCATACAGTCGTTCGCAGAGGGCTTCTTCGATCACGAGTGTTCCTTCTCGACGGCCGTCGATTAGCAGCATTCCACCACCGCCTCCTTTTCCCAGCACTAATCGCGGCGCGTCTTCTGCAGTGTACGAAGACGGCGCCAGCAATAAGAGGAAGCGAGTGAGCGAAGACAGCGTCGGGCTGATGGAGCAAGACGACGGAGCACCGGGCAACAGCCACAAGCGTGTTATGAGCGATGCTGAGAACCTGGTGAAGGAGTTGCGAGCTCTGCGAGAAGAAATGGAGGAAGGCACCATGTGGTTCAAATCACAAAATGAGCGTCTACATACCGAAATTTCAAGCAGAGGCGGAACCCCCATGGATGACAGCTTCTAGCATGCTGTCTCATCTCATCGTCTTGTTCGATGGATACATCGGATATCTTGTCTGCTAGGTGTTGTGGGTTGGTGTGATCGGGTTGATCACCGTGTTTTAATAGCGATTTTGTTTTGTTTATTGTTATTGTTATTGTGGGACAGCATACTTTTTTTACAGGAAGCACAAATACCCACGGAGAAGGCTGCTTCATGTTTGCACGACGGAGGACCTGTGTTGCGTTTAGCCGTAGTGACTACGGCGCCGAGAAGGCTCGAAAGGCTCCCGCTGGAGTCGAAAATCTGGGAGAGAAGAAGGAAAACCAATATCATGAACAACACTTTTGTATATAAGCGCGACGGTAAATAGACTGGTGGGATCGAGGTGGACATGATGGATAATAGCAAACTTATGACTCGGTGTCTTACAAGACGCCACCCACAACTACTACTTGTAACATGCACATATGACTGTTTATAAGGCTGGGTATTGCGGTGCTTGGTATTAGAGAGCAGCGGTACTATTGCGCCATGAGTGGATATATACATAGGGATAAATCACATGCTATAAAACAATCGTCACAGTCTGTCTTCCGGCCACTTCACCGTTTCGGCGGCGGTGGAAACGTCGTCTGCAGCTGTCGTGCAGCCACCGGGGCGTTCACGTCCGTTTTGCTCGCCTTGGATCGCAGCAGCCCTCCAGGGCCCTGGGCGCGGGCATCCTCCCACGCCTCCTGCCTGACCAGCGGGGAGCTCGTGTGCGGCGAGTACGCCATGCGCGGGGAGCTGGGCGAGAACGCCGAGCTCTGGCCGGCCGCGAGGAACGGCGTTGCCGACGTCGTGGACGACGGCGTGACGTAGCTGTCCGGCGAGTATGGCATCGGCGACGTCATGGCCTTTTCCGGCATGGCGAGCCCAGACGAGGTGGTGTCAATATGTACGGGCTGCTGCTGCTGCTGCTTGTGCGAAAAGTTTCTCACGAGACCCATGGGCGGGTGCGAGTGGAGAGCGTCGACAGCGTCGGCGTACGGCTCCTGGGATGCCATCATGACCTTTTCATCCATGCCGCCACCGTGGCCCTGACCGACAAAGACGGCGGTCGCGGTGTGCACCTCCATGGCGTGGTTGGGGTCGTCCCAGCCGTCGTTGCTGTTGCGGAAGCCCGGGCTGAACGGGTTGACGTGCGTCGCGCACTGAAAGTCCATGGAGGAGGCGGCGCGCATGTGGCGGGCGGCGTGCTCGAGGGCGGACTTGTTGTGGCGGTTCCTGCGGCGGCGGATCTGGAGGAAGACGCAGGCGCCGACGAGGGCGATGCCGAGGACGGAGCAGACGACGATGATGGCGATGAGGGCGCCGGTGGAGAGGCCGGATTTCTTGGACTGGGGAGGCTGGCTGACGTTGACGATGCCGACTCTGTGGTTGGAGAAGAGGGTGTCGTTGAGAGCAATGTGGCCCTGTGAGGTGGGACGCTGCTCGCAGCCGGCTTCCAAAGCAACAAAGACTGAGCATGTTAGTCCGTGTGGCCTATGTATAGGCAGAGCAAAGAAGACTTACAGTTGGTCACGTAGCCATGGTCGGTATCGGGGCCCATGCAGTCGAGACACTTGCCAAAAGTATCACCAAAAGTAGAGCCGCCGTTGTAGCTGCAGTAGCCGTAAGGGTCCGTTCCGGTATTGTTGGCAAGAGTCTTGGTGACGGTGTTCTTTAGAGGGCCGCAAGCTTCGCTGGTCATGCAAGGGTATGAACCGATGCCCGTGCCGTCTGGATAACCAAACACGCAGTGTGCATAGGCATACTGAAGGTTGTCTATGAAACTGTTAGTTTGAATGATGTGGCAGTGTTATTCAATGACTTACACATAAACCATGCCTGGTCGTTTTGGGAGCCTTGCGAGTAGGTGCTGTTCTGGAGACAGTTCATGCAGCCCTTGAACTTGGTGCCCTTTTCGCTGGCATATTCTCGGTTCGTGCAAATAATTTCACCATCGCTGATATTGGCTGTAGCTGAATTTGAAGACTCTGACGAGTCTAGGCAGACTGAAGCGCAAGGCGAATTTGGTGTTACCTGCAGGGCGGTTATGACGGTCGAGAAGGAAGTCAGGAGCATTAAGCAGGGCACCGCGCTCTTCATTGTGATGTAGACCATGGTGAATAGACAATAAGCCAGATATGCGACTTTAGCGATTTGTCAAGTGAGGAGTATAATAAAGTGTTCCAGCCACTTTGATTCACAGATACAATAAAGTATTCGTGTAGAGAAGCAAAGAGAGGACAGCACAGCTGTTCTCAGAAAACACACTCACGGCGAAAGCAACCAGACACAGGAAGAGAAACAGAAACAAGAACATGGAAATATGGTGCAATGCAATAGTGTATATATCTGCCCGCATCCTTCCATGGACCCCAGCCCAGCCCTTCTCAGCCGTGCGTGACAAGTGCTGACCCTCTCTGCACCCGTTGCCGAGCCGGTCCAATCGCCACACACCTCCTCATCATGGATTAATTTCTGCTCGCGCCCACTTGTATTCCTGCGTCACATCGGTTCTCTCCTCCAAAAAAGCCATACTGGACAGACTAGTTCCTTTCCATGTGGATAAGTTGCCATGCGGAGGAGAAGCGGCGGTCTGGCGTTCGCCGAGACCTTGCTCAAATGAACGCCTCACAGACAAATATGGGCCGGCAGAGGATTGAACATGACAAGCAAAATCAGCTAGCGATGCACGCCATAGAAACGGGCGCTAACATTGAGCTTCTGGCTGGCTGGACGTGGTGGCAGTCGTGGTGGTGCAGATGGGACAGAAGAGGGGCGCCGCTCTGGGCTTGCACAAGCGTGGGCGCTTACAGCCTGTCCAACCAGAGGACGGAGGAGGCTTGCTGGTCACATTATGGCTTTCTCTCTACTTATCGGATGCCGTTAGGAGGCTGAAATGAAAATCATGATTAAAGAAAGTGCTCACAAGTGGTACACGGACGGCTCTCTCCATTTTATCCAGGAGGAACCCTGCAACTTGGGACGGCGGAATGCGTGCACACTTGACAGCATGGTCGAGGTTTAGGCGCTGACACTCGAGAACAACTTTGCGCAGATGATCCCAATTCTCCATTTTACGGGAAACAAAAGGGAGCTGCGCGAAATCGGAAGTAAATCGGCTGGTGGAAACATTCTGCGGCCCGCTCAAGAGGCCCTTACCGTTCTCCATCGGATCAACATAACCCCAAAAGGCCCCCATGGTGACATTTTCTCCGACCACACATCCACAAGCATGGTCGATTCTCATTGCCAACCAATCACGTTTACATCGTAGTTGTGACAGAGCATAATTTTAACAAGTGTATAATGAAATTCCTGCCTAAATAGATTACCAAAACGCCATTTTGCCGCAGCCCGAGAGACTTATGTTTACAGCACGATCCTCTCCGTATGAACAAATAATCACCTATAACCATGCGCAAAGCAACTTCGACCAAGACATTCTCCAAAAAAGCAACAACTTGCGCAAATTCCCATCATTCATCAGGCCTTGACGGAATACGTGACTTCTAGTCGCTGTCCTCATCGGAGTCGTCCTTGGCGGCCTTGGCGGCCTTCTTAGCCTTCTTCTCAGCCTTTCTGCGCTTGCGCTCAGCCTTCTCCTCGGCGGTCTCGCCATCGTGCTTCTTGCGCTTCTTCTTGTCGCCGTCCTCGGTGGCTGGCGTCTCGGCAATGTCCATCTTGTCGGCCTTCTGGGGAGTGGCGACGGCGGCCGGGGTGGCAGCGGCAGCAGCAGCAGCGGCATCGGCGGTGCTGAAATCCTTGTACTCGGACGTCCACTTGGCGGGGGTGGCATCGTTGGGGCGGCCGAACTTGTCGAGCTTGCCGTCAGCCTTGAGCTTCTTCTTCTCCTGGGCGACGGGGCCGAGACCCCAGCGGCGGGGGTACAGGTCACGCTCCATGATGCAGCGCTTGACCTTGGCCACGACACCGTGGTCGCAGGTAGACATCTCAACGGTGGACATTTGAGCGTAGGCAAGAGCGATGGCCTCACCCTTGGTGGTCATGAGGACAACCTCCTCGTGGTGCTCAATGCCAGATTCATAACGCAGGAGACCCGGAAGCATGAGCTTGGCACCGTAGCAGACGGCGTTGACAGCGCTGTCCTTGACGACCAGGCGCTTGTACGAGGTCAGGAGAGTCTCGAGGGGAGAGATGACCTTGCGGAGGTAGGCCTCGTCGCGGGTGTTGTCCATGGTCCACTGGGCGTCGAGAACGTCGTGGAGAGTGACGAGCTGCTTGGTCTCGTCCATGGCACCGGAGCGGACACGGCGAAGTTCCTGCATGTGGCCGCCGACACCGAGGAGGAGACCCAGGTGGACGCAGAGGGTACGGATGTAGGTACCAGCCTCGCAGCTGACCCAGAAAACACCAAGGTGACGGTCGTTGTCAAACTCGATGAGCTTGCTCTCGTGGATGGTTCGGATACGGAGCTGACGCTTGACGGCGGAGATCAGGGGAGGACGCTGGAAAAGGGCACCAGTGAGGGTCTCGAGGGCGCGGGCGAACTGGGCCTGGCCGCCGGGGAGCTTGTCGTGCAGACGGACAACAGCGACGTACTCCTTACCGGCACCCTGCTGGGACTTGACGAGACGAGTGGCGCGGTCAACGCAGACAATCAGGCAGCCAGTGACCTTGGGATCGAGGGTACCAGAGTGACCAGTCTTCTCGCATCTAGAGTACCGCCCAAGTTAGCAATTGTACGACCCACTGAATCCAAAATTCGCTACTGACCGGAGGATACGCTTAACCCAGGCGACAACTTCGTGGGAAGAAGGGTTGGAGGGCTTGTCCAGGTTGATGACACCGGAGCTAATGTAGGACTTGATGTCGCGCTTCAGAGGGGAGCAGCCATTGGGGATCGGGGTGAAGTGACCAGTGCGAACAAGAACTGCCATTGAGTCAGTAAATCGTGCTTGAATCCATAAACGCTTCCGTTTGGGACGCTTGCTACTCACGCTTGTCGTAGTTCTTGAGAAGCAGAGGCCAGTTGCTGGTGTCGAGCGAAGGCGTGACCGCCTGGGGCTTGATGGAGTAGTCCTCCTCGGCCTTCTTGGTGGCCACAACGTCCTTTGCCATTTTGAATGTGTATATAGGCAGAAAACTATCGATCGAGTGTCGCGGTAAGGCAAAACGTGAGACACGGGGGCGACGGTGATGATTTTTTGCCTGCCTCTGCGTTTTGGTGATTTAGATGGATGGCTAGCCAGCTTCCAAATTTTTTTTTTCTCTGCCTTTGTGGGGACATTGGCTGGCGCATGTGTGGCTGGTTTCAATGCGCTAGTCCTCTTACGGAAAGGCGGTCAGTTTAGCCACAGACACTAGCCACACTTGCAGAATCGGCTGTCAAAATGTGACGAAAGGTTGCTCGACCTGCTCCAAAATTCGCAGAAAAAGAATATTAATTCACCAGAAGTTTAATTACTACAAATGATGATCTCCGTTGCCCAAAAGACGCCAGGGCTGTTCGGGCCATGTGCCGGCAGCCAAGAGGGGAAAGAAAAGAAAAGTCGCTTTGAGATCTAAAATGCATTGCCGCGTTTTGCGTCCGACTCGGTCAAGCCGTAGTCTTGTGAATATTGTTGTTGCCTTCTGCAATTCGAGTTATCACTCACACTTGAATCCACATCATGAAGTTCGAAAGATTCGACGTGGTGCGCTTTGCCTTTGCCATTTGAATAGCCGTTCTCCCATCCGTAGCTGTCGTTGCTGGTAGTAGGCCCCAGCGCAATGCCGATATTGTGCACTGGTGACAAGGCAGCGGATGGCCAAGCCATGTCAGGAGCGTTGCCAGTGATGGGACTGTTGCATTGCGACGAGTATGGTGAGATGTAGCGCGGGAACGGCTTGTCATTGGAGGGCGTGAGGGGGGAGTCACCCCAGCCGCCATTCAAAGGACGTTGGCTGACTGGCGTCTCAAACATCTCCCCTGTAGGGATCTGAATTCGGGCTTGGGGTGAGGGCCAGCCTCGGTTTGCAGTCTTGATGTCAAGTTTGCGTAGGAATGCTCTCCTGCGGCGCTTGCCGTTCCAGACAATGAATATGCCCAGGATAATGAGTATGAAAACAAAGCCGCCGACAGCTATGCCGACCTTGGCGCTCAGGTCAAGAGGACCGTGGTCAAACCATGCAGGGTCAACCGTCGCGATCGGCGATGGTGATGTGATTGTGATGGGAGTTTTCGCGAATGGGTCGCCGGACACGCCCACTGTAACTCCTTGTTCTGGCCGTTGTTTGCATCCCGCATGAAGCATCGTTACAACTTGATGAGAGTTAGTATTGCGTAGCTTTTGAACAAAATGCGGTTTGAAACTAACAATTAGACAAAACATGATGGTCAGCTGCGAGACAGTCTCTGCAGCCAGCGAAATCTATTTCGTTGTGGACAGGCCAGATATCACAGTATTCGTAGGCGCGGTCGTTCGATGACAGCTTGTCGAAAATAGTGGCGTTCATGAAGTTCTCGCACGCTTTACTGTAGGGTTGTTAGCTGAGGCTTGTGTGCGATGGACAAACTTCGGCGTACCTTGTAACACAAGGGTTGCTGGCCATGATATTTTCTTTACTGGGCACACCAAAGAGGCATGATGAAAGGGCATAGCGCATATTATCTGAAGAAGATCAGGTTAGTCGGGGGTTGATACAATCAGTAGTTCCGAATGCGTGACATACATAGACCTGCAGTGACATCGGTCTGGTTGTTATCGCCAACAAAGTGGCTGTTGATCTCGCATTCGACACAGCCCTTGAAGATTTGGCTGTCTCCAGCACCAAAGCTGTTGTCGTCGCACGCGATATCAGATTGCGAAGTTGATTCAAGGACATTGCCACATTTTGTCTCGCAGGGCGAGTGCTTGGGGACCAGCACGGCCTGGGCGACTGGTAGTGCCGCAACGGCCGTCAGGAGTCTCGACAATGTTGGTTGCATATTGTAAGGAAGATTTTGTTTTTGGAAAGGCAGCCTTCAGTTGACAAAGGTGAGTCTGCGGGGTGTGTTGGGTGGGAAGTAATATAAGAGAGTAGTCGATTTGCGCACACCCAGACACAACGAGCTCTAACCGGCACGGTCGCTGATGCACGATGATGGAGGACGGCGACTCAGAGCAGACGATTTGACGCCAGAGACGAAAGCGACCTAGCAAATGTGACTGGAGACGCAGAGGAGGGGAAGAGCAGGCCAGCGTCACATTGGGGGCTTGTTGGTTGAGTCGTTTTTCTGTGTCTCGCTTTCTTTGCCACTAACTCCCGAGTGTGATGTCGTCGAGGGGAGGCGTCTAGGTGCATACATGCATAAACTGAGTCGACCTTTTCCCAGCCGAGCTTCCTGAAGCGTGAGGATGTGCAGCAAGCGGTGGTGGTGTGCGACCAGGATATGCTCCTCAGCTGTGCACAAGGTCCCGCTGCCCGTCCTGTGTACTTCGCACTTCAACTGGCCCCCAAGAAGGATTTCGTGTGAATAATGACAAGATAATATGCCGCGTCCTGCTTTGGCGACCCGAAGAAAGAGGGGGCGTCCAAGACATAGCGGATGGGTGGCTGGAGGCCCGTCCCTTTGCGATTCGGTCCATTGGGCACACCATTCACACACCGTTGTTCAGCACGATGGTGCTAGAGTGCGGAAGAAAAGGGATTCCGCCGCTAAAGTGCCCTAGAGCAAGGCTGGTGGTGTGCTAACGCTCCACTGTAGTCCCTGGAAGGGAAGGTATCGACAGCGGACACAAGGCTCTGCAGGCCACTAAACCCCCTGTAACTCATCCCCAGAGGTGCTGCAGCCACTATCACATTTGCCCCGCCACTGGGCATCCCAGCAGACCGCCTCCCATTGGCTACACTACCATATTGCTCGGCGCTTATACTGAACACTTTATTGGACGGTTGTTCTCAATAGACTGCATGTCTCTGGTCTAACGTAACATCGCTTCTCACCATGCATGAGGATTCAAACCTATTTCAACAGTTCACAACACACACTGTCAAACCTTTACTCTTTGGTCTTGGCGGACTGGGATGTGCGGGATCAACGGCCAAATTGGTATGGAAAGGAGTACATGCGAGCGCAAGGCTCAATCGCACGATAGCAGGTCATCCGTGCTTTCTGCGTTTGAGGGATTCTTTTGGTGTTTCACCGGCGCGTACGTGGGCGTAAGGCTGGTAAATGATTCTCCAGCAGAGCGATCTTGCAGGGCACTAGCCTCACGCGCATTTGATGGGAATTTAATGGGCGAAATGTAGACTTCGATGGAACAATTCGAAGGCAGAAATTCTCTCCGTAGGCTGAAATATTATGGGTCCTTGTATAATGGCAGCTGGTGGCGCAATCTCTTCTCGCTCCTTGTCGGCAAGCGTTCGCTCAAACCTTAGTTCTGCCACTGTTTTCCCTTTGCAAAGCGCTGCATGAACTGTTTTATAGGCCAACAATAAGCTATGAGCGTGATTGTTGCGGCCTTGCGCATTTCTCTCCTTTGCTTTGCCAACTTGGATGGCAAGTTTTTGGTGCAACGAATCATTCGAGCAACAGACACGGCATCTTTAGATTTTTGCCTTGCTAAAAAGAGAACTTGGATATGCTTTCGGATTGAACGCCACAAAGAGAGTGATTCATACCGTTAAACTCGCAAGAGCTCTGCGCGGCCGAGTGCGCGGGCAGACATGTAAGTCTGATGACCAAATCGATGCTCGGTAGGCTACATTAATACTTAAAAATCTCGAATAATAATTCATGTAAACCTCTTTGAGAACTTTCTCTTCTTTTGGAATAATGGTATCTTCCTCATTTGTAACATTATCTCATGCTTTAGATATTCATCATCAGTTGCGATTTCTCATCTTGATGCCGAGACCATGCGCTGCGGTCATCAGCCTCAATTCCACCAGACACGACTCTACAGCCAGGTTTAAGCTCTCAGCTGAATGGCCGTCACCGTTTCACAAGCGCCTAATTATCTATCTCAACAAAGTTAAGCCCTCAAATATTTCCCTCGTGACGGAGGCTATGCCACCGCTATGCGATGGACAAAAAGCCGCTCACCAGCTTTGTCTAATCCTGAAACTGGTGACAGATGTGCCAACGTAGTCAGAAACTTGCAACAGTACTCCTCAAAGCTACATTCTTCTCAATATTCGTATTCAACGTGGCTCTTGCAGTGGGCTGAGAAGGGGCACTGCTCTAACATGACGGCTACGCCCAGTCAACCAAACACAATTGAGGAGAGTTTTGCCCTCTGGTTTCAAGAAACATCGGAGTGTTTCATCAAAATACTTATTTTCTGGAAGTTTTAAAGCTATGGGCGTATCTGATAATACAAATGCCATGCCAGCCGGTGTAAGTCAGCTTTCGAAAAGCAATCGCTATACATTAACATTAAAACTGTCGCAAAAATGCTTGAAACAGCATATTGTAAAGCTCGTGATAATTTTTTCAATCTAAAATATATCATATGAGCAGAACTGTTATGAAGTAAAATAACAAGAAAGGAAGATGCCTGCTTTAATTCGTCAATCGTTGCCCATTTCTTGTACCTCCCACAGGAAACTCATGTGCGTAATCACTTTTCATATTCCCACAATGCTTTTGCTCGTATCACAACTTTGAAACGCGCTAAAAGTGAGAAGGAGGGTGTTGCATGACAGGTCAGTATCAAGCTTTCACCGCTCACCCTGAGCTGCTCGAGATGCCGAGTATTAAAACGCGAGTAGGCCCGCCACTCAGGTCAGCAATACTGGGCTAGAGCTCTGATTCACGCTTCTATCTCTTCTAAAATTCCCTCAGAATCGTTCTTCTTTTCTGTTCAACCAAGCCAATTATACTCGCAAGGTAGGCTCTGCCATGTCTGAGTTGAAGTTTCCTCAAGCGAGTCACCATACAGCTAACTCTGGTGTTGCAGCAAATTCAGGGTCTCTCTTCTTAATCAAGTTTTGGCAAAAGAGTCTATCAGCCTTTTGTGTATAATGGCAGCCGATATTCTGAGATCTTCGCTTGAGATAGGCCATGACGCAATATTCGCGCGGCGTGCATTTACTTGTACGCCACTGGGAATCACGGCCTGACTCAGCGACCGTTTTCTGGGATGAGATGCAGAGCTCTGCCTTCTGACCTTGGCTCCATCCTTTTCGAAATCAGTTCTGAAGTACTGAAAATCGCCATTGCGCAGGTATTCACTTGTATAAGCCGCGCGGATGGCCTGGTGTGTCTGTACCCTTCGCAAAGTCCCACTGGCCGTTCTTGGGGATTGTTTTTCCCTGACAGAGAGGTCGGCGTGGTCCTCTGCAAAGGCTCTCCTCAGGTTAATTTTTCCATCTGCCGACTCTAGGCGCTCTCTTGTGCGGCCTCTCTTTTCCGAGCGAGACTTTGATGAGGTCGTGCTTCCAGCAGCTTGAGTACTCGCACGGTTAGGGCACCTTGCGGACAGCTTTTCACACAGAACGCTTGGGCTGGCCAGAATTACAATTGAACCCGCAGCTTCCTCTTTTCTTGGGGACTCGTCTTTTCTGTCATCCACAGCAGCGCTGCCTGAAACTGAAGCAGCCCTCCTTTCCGGAGACTTTCGGTTTGCCTGTCTCGTGGGTGCATCTGCAGAGGCTTCGTGTGCACGGCGCGCGATGCCTTCAAGATGATTTGCCGCTACCTCGAAGTTCTTGGGGCTCATCACAGAAAAGTGCTGTTGTCTTAAATCTGGGCTGCTAGCGTGGCGAGACTTTGGGGACTCTGGTCTTTGCGAGATGGTCGCGTCTCGCTCCACTTCCTTTCTCAGTTTTGACGTCGCACCATATGAGGCTGGTTGAGAGCTCGACGGCCACCGAAACTGGTGGCGGGCAACCGCAGGTGTATCGGGTCTAATGAAAGCTCTCTTTCCTCCGCGTCCAGTTCCTACCGCAACACCAGATGTGTTCCTTGGGTACTTCCAGGACATTGGCCCAGTCCTTTCTCTGGCGGGTGTGGTTGAGCCCGCGGTGATATTTGTGGGTGGGCTGGCCTGGGAAGTCGGCCAAAAACATGCTGCTGATATAGGAGTCAAGTCTTCAAATGGCGTGATTGGTACGGCGTCTGCCGTCTTCGGAGGCGAGAGGTTTGCACAGGAGGGGATTTCCGAAGGCCATCTTTGGTTTGAAGTAATAATGGCCTGTGCGGAAGGACTGTTCTTGTCCAATGGTCGAATCGTAGCGCTGGATGAGGCAGATGTTCTTGAAAGCGCAGATTTGAGGGCTTCGGGAGAGTTTGTGTCAGCTTTGGCACCATGGGACCTAGCAGACATCGCTGGTGGAATCTGGATCCTCGGTCGGATGGGTTGGCCCATTTTCGAGACCTCCTGCGCTGTCCCATTCTCGTCGAGTACTTGAACTTGTTGCAGGGTGGCCTTGCTGGCACTTTTCTCATATTCGAGACCTTGTCTTGCCAACGGCAGATAGACAGACTCGCTTCCTTTATCAGAGGTATCTGGCGTAATGGGCGAGTCCTGTTGGGCTTCGGTTTCGTCGGACGATGTTTTGTCTGCGTCCCAGTTTGAATCAGATTCCGCGTCCGGCCGATGCACCAGCTTTGCGATTGGCTCAATATCCGTGTCGACAAAGAGCAGCTCTTTTTCATTACGTCCGAGAATGCCATACACAAGCACCTCGCCTCCCTTGATGCCAAGCACCGCGCTACTACCTGCATAAGTGGCATGACCCTCGACACCCGTTCGATTACAAAGAATGACGATAATTTCTTCGCTAGTCTCTGCACGGATCAAGGGCTCCAGTCGTCTTACCCAACAAGTCAATGAATCCATGTCCGGCTCGTTTGGCCGACGAGAAAAGTCCCGGGGCTCTTCTGCAGTTTCCCAAGCCATAGACATGACCGCAACTTTGCTTTGTACCTGTAGAATGTGCCGAGCAAAGTTTTGAGTTATCGATGGTGCCGTAAACTCTGTATTCCTAAAATAGGCTTGGGTTAGTACTCAGCGGGCAGTGAGGGAATCGATGTACTTGGCAGCAGCATACCCAAGATCTGAACCTGTTGAGACAAGGAATCGAGTTTAGCAACTAGACACTTTGGTAGATATCAGAGCCGGCAGCTTACATTGGCCGACAGACACTCGTCCGATGTGATAAATGGTGCGATCAGAGAAGCACGGGTCTCTTTCATCTGGGGCGCCGCCGCTGTGATTGGCGAGGGTCTCTCCATGAGGGCTGACCATGATGGAAGAACTGTAGAACTCCGGGCTCGTGGGCTGCGCTATCGCCAGGTCGACTTTTTCTGGGTATCCAGCCACCACCGTGCAACCATACTTGAGCGCAGCGGTGCGTGCCCATAGTGATGTGATTCCGGCTGCAGCAGGTTCGGCAAAAGGCATGATACTTTGCCTTGGATCAGTGGATGAGCCTGTTGGATTTTGCAGGCGGTTAGCTTAGTGATCGATAGTATTACAGGGCATCCATGAGGGGCGGGTCGTTGTGTCAACAACACCCATGTGCCAAATTCCTCACCTGTAAAGGCCATCTCTGGAAGAACCAGAAAGTCTAGTCCCTTGAGAGCGTTTAAATCTGCCCTCGAAAGAATTGCATCAGCCCTGTCAAGGTTCTTGCTGACGTCGCCGACCCGCGGCGCAAATTGTAGACAGCCGATGCGCATGATGAAGGCAGTACTTGTTTTTGAATAAAGCAAAAGAAAGTTTCATATAATGGGCCGATGCTTGTTCGTAGTTTGTTCTTGCTCTCGAGTAATGCCACGGTGTGATGGGCCAGGTGCGTGCGCTGATATATGTGCGAGAGCATGACATTTGCTCAATCATCGTGTGCACTATTTTTAGAGACATTCTATTGCAAATCGCCATTTCTATGTCTCGGTGGATTTTCGATCCAATCTTAGCACTGTCGCTCAGAATAGCAACAGCATCGATTGCCGTGACGTATTGCCAGACAGAGTAGACATAGTCAGACATTACACCCTCAAGTGCCTCGACGATATTTCGGTGAACAAGCACCAGAAGTGGTTCCTCAATCTAAAAATATCGCTTGTCAACCTAACAGAGTTAATTCGTGGTGCTCAAAATCGTAGGTTGGGGAGTACAGAAATCAGCGGTTGGTATTTTTTAAGGGCGAGGGGCCAGTGGACACCAAGCAGGCGCCGATAACGGCTGCGCTTTCCCAGTTCTAGTCACTTTCAAAACGGGCACATTTTGAAAAAAAATGTCTTAGTCCTGTCCATAACTTAAGCCTCATGGCTGGTCAGTAGCCATTTCACATAGCTGTCTGATGCAAACCTCGTACTGATCACTCGGTCGTATCACTGCGCGATGGCATAGCTACGCGGGGCTGCAAGACACCTAATCAAATCATTTTCTCTTATTTGCTATCTAATTATCATTCTTGTGTTCTGGGAACTGTGACTCCGCCGTTACGCTGTCAACGACAGGCACGTTACACAAGGCGAGGATGACAGCAGATTGCCACTGCGGTATCTCCCGAATGTCATAATTTTGTGATTTATTTGAACAAGAGTCCTAATTCTATATCGCGCTCTCATTTCAAGTATATCACTCACAGTGTGTAAGTATTCATAGAGTATTTGGCGCTCTTCCGCCCCTAGAACGGTGGCTGTAACATTACTTCGATGTCGAGAGCAGTGGGCCAGAGACGTTTATCCCCGTTTTAGAAAGCGTGCAGGCTGTTTTGCTCGAAACTCAAGGCGCTGAATCTCTATTTTTGTATCATTTTTCTTGATGTGCTTTCAAAGTTCATCTATGTCTCGACTGATCAGCCAGATGTCAGCCCTGAGCATGGCTGAGTAGTCTCAGCAGCGCCAAAGCTCCGCGAAATCTTCGTGGCCCAACTTTGTTTTTATAACTCTCCGAGTTTGTGATACTTGTGCGGAATCCAAAGTATCCATCGTAAAACTGGCTTTGACACTCAGCCTTGGTATCAACAAGAAGCGCAGAAGGATTCAGCTGTAGATCAAGGGTATCTCCCAGTCGTTGCTCCTACGTCGAGCGGGAGCTCTTTTCTGGCATAGTTTGGGGCTTTGGTTGCACAGCATACGCACTGACAATGTGTGCAACGCCCCAGCTGCCTGACAGCGTAGTCACCCAGGCGTCGTGGATCTGACTGGCACCCCGTAGACCAGCCCAGCGCTTCGTGCCTGCAGACTATTGGCAGCGATTCACCTGTGCCCCTTGTTCCCTCCAAAGTCACAGTGACATCTCTCTCGTCTGCGTGATTCCCACTACCGTGACCGCAAGACTTTCGGCCACGCCATATCCCAAAGCGGACGTCTCCGGCTTGACGCCAGCAAGACATTTCGAGCGCTCACCCCCCTTGTCTGAAATGAAAGTATATGTCATACGTCAAATACCAACTGTGTGTGCTTTGAGTCACACTTTGCAGAGAACAACGCCGCTTCTAGGCATACACATCTTCACGCGTGGGAACTGCACACAGAGGGGTGAGGGAGTAACGCAAGACGCTGATTTCTGGTCGGGTTCTTGAGGTCCATAGTGCACTCATACGGCAATTAGCGGCAGATAGATATATAGAAATTATATTTTGAAATATGCCTCGCGGTCAAAAGCTATGTTTTATTGCTATCCTAGTGAGAGAAAACACCTGCAGCATCATGATACAGAGTGTTGGTGAAAAAGAATACTCGCTTCAACACGAAACAGGGGCAGAGTACACGCCATGATGAAGCCGTAGCCTTGAATGATATGACTGTAAACAAAAGAGGTATCGTTACAACAGGGGTGGATTGAGGCTATTAAGCTCTCATAGGTCCAAGTCCTGTCGTCCAGGTGAAGAAAAGAAAAAAGATCAAAAAGAAATTCAGGCCATTCAAACAAACTAAAAAACGCCTCATGAGAGTTTTTCCCTAGCTCACTGAGGAGCTCCCCGAAAAAATATCATGTCGCACGGGTGTTGGTGCTATGTGACCCATTCCCGCCACGACTCGTCGCGTTCCATCCTCCTCTTTCCTTGCCTCTTGAGGGTTGCCACCAAGAATGTAACGGTCGTTTTGAGGCAGCAGCATTGACCAGCCAGGCTCTTCAGCAGCTCATGTGGTATAATACGCTGGAGCTGGGTTGTTACTGCCCACCACACTAAGCTACCACAGACATTTGAACAGTTGTCGGTGTCTTCTCTTCTGCATATGTGACAACAGAAGCCTCGAGGAGAGTGAATTCTCCATTTCTATCGTCCTCTTCATCGTCAGTCGGTCTATACGGCATCGCCTTTGGTGTTGGCGGGTTGAAAGTCGACGGCGCCGTTATTGGCCTCTGAATACCCCGAGCCACAGTGGGAGAGATGGTTTCATCCAGTTGCGAAGCAGTAAGTGGTGCGCTCACAGGACCAGACATCGCATCTGACTCGGCCCTAGCAGCGTGTGTTTCCGTATGACGACTCGAAGTGCTCACTGTAGAGCTGCCTTCTCCATATCTGCTTCGTTGACCCGGTTCCTGGCTTGCCGATTGCCCATGGTTACGGCACCTAGATGAGCGATGGGACCTGCCATTGGTAGTCGATGAACTAGATCGGCGACCGTGAACCGGACAGTTTGGGCAGACGATAGCCTCAACTCGCTCAAACTCCATTCTATCCTCAGCGCGGCTAGACTGCCCAGAGCGGTGACGATGGTTACGAGAATTGTTCCTGTCAGAAGGGCCAGGCTCGTCTCTGTTTGAGGACCGCCTCACTCTATGATGGAGAACATCGTTGCGAGTTGAATCGGCAGACGTAGTCCGCTCTCGTGAGCGTGCAATGGCCTTGCCGTTCCTATCAGCTGTGGCCACTGGTCCAGGCTGCCTTCCACGACTAATGGTACGAGGAATATTGTTCTCCTCAGCCGGCACTACCGGAGAAAGGCTGTAGTACTCGTCTCTGGTGGAAAACGAGTTGCTACGCTGATGGTACGCCGCGGCTCCTATAGGACGATAATAGTCCAAGGCAACTGGTGTGGGAATGACCATCTTGCCTGGAACATCTCGTTCTAAAATGCTTGGGCTAGCTGCTATGGGTACAGCAGAACCCCATGGGGACGTTTGCTTATCTTCGATGCTGCTGGAATACGCATGTGATTTTGGCGTCGTTGATTGCTCCGCGAAGAGCGCTGCGCTCTGAGCGGCCTCTTTGGCATATACTTCTTTCGCGTACACCTCCTTGGTAGTATCGACAGAGCCCACACGCTTAGATACATCCTCCAAGTGCTGCGAGACGACGGAGTATTCACGCTGGCTTAGCGCAGAACCCGAACGATTTCTGGTGCGAGAGCGGCTAGCATTGCGTGACTTGGGCGAAGAGGGTCTCATAGGAGTTTTCCGGCGCTCGTCAAAATCAGCAGCTCCGGCTCCGTGGGGCACGGCGGTAATGGCTGTACCAGGCTCTGGGGTCTTGGCAGGCGTGTATTTGCCACCAGTACGGCTACGCGACCTGGCAGATCCAAGGGCATGCCACGGGAATGGTTCGGGCTTCCTGCCGATGGGCGTACCCGGGAACCATCCACCCGCAGATTTTGGCGTGCGGAGGGCACTGTCCGGAGGGCGCCAGTACCAAGAGGCAGATACTGGTGACATATCCTCAAATGGGGTGGTCGGTGAGAAGTTTGAAGAGAATTGCGCATCCGTTTTGATGCTCACATAGCCACCATATATCTTTTTCTTCTGTGGATAGCCACTGAGCGGCATGCCACTGTGTGGGTATGGTGTGCTGTCCTCTGGTGGCCGAGGATTGGAGCGGATAGTTTGCGTGGAGGCCTCAGACTCATCCGATTTCACCGACTGAATCGACCTCTCTGATCTCTCTGAAAAGGTAGATCGGGCACTCACGGGATTTGAAGGATACATTTGCTGCGGATGCATCGGGGGAGATTGTGGAATGATGAGCTTGGGTCGTAAAGCCTGCTCTCTCGGACTGGGTAATGAGGGAAGCGGAATGTTGATCGGCCCCTCTGTAGCTGGCGATCGGAACAGCACGCCAGAGTTGGCCGCGGACACATCAATAGGAGTCACAGCCTTCTTCTCTGTCATAGGGGGCTTTTCTTGGAGGGTGTTGCGCGATGTGGGTGCCATAGTTGTCGGCAGCAGGTCTTTCGGAGCCGGTGTCAATGGAGAATTTGTCTCATCCTTTGACACATTTCCTGGAAAGACGGGCATCATGGGCGGCGGGGGAGGAACCAGGCCTGCTTTGCGTTCGAGCGAACGGCCGCGCGACATGTCCTGCTGGATGGTAGCAGGAACATTGATGACATCAGAAGCGGCAGGCGGAGCGTTTGCCTTGGCCTTGCTCTCCATGTCGTTTGCCTTGTTATTCTTCTGCTCCTCTGCATTATCTTGCGACTTTGCCTTCATCCCCAAGTCGGGATCACTTCCTTGGTCCGAGGTTGCCGGTGTGGTATGGTCGGGAGCGGTAAGATCAGTCTCGTCCGATGATGATTTCTTAATTTCATCCGGTCTGACTTCCTCTTCTCCATCTTCTGGGCGATATACAAGCTTAGCATATGGCGGCTCCGACGTGTCAACCACAAGGAGCTCTTTCTGTCCGCGACCCAGCAGTCCGTAGACTCTGACCTCGCCGTTTTCAATACCAATAACAGCACTGGTACCAGCATACACGGCCTCACCTTCATTTCCTGTTCGGTTACAGAAAACGATGATGATTTCACCTTCAGTTTCAGCGCGGATGAGCGGCTCCAGACGGGTGACCCAGTAAGTCAGCGTCTCCATATCAGGCTCATCGGGCATGCGCGAAAACATGCGAGACTCTTCTCTGGTCATCCATGCCATGGACAGAATAACCAAGTTTGTTTGCATCTCCAGGACATGGAAAGCAAACTCGTATGCAGACCATGGGGCTTCGAATTTGTAAGGATTCAGATCCATGCAGATTCCGATGGCCGTGTTGCCAAGACCAGGGATAAAGCCTTTATAGAAGCCTTTGCCCTCGAGAGCCCAAGATTCATCGGTGTAGTACAGAAACGATTTGCGATAGTTGGCGATGGTCTCGCCATCCGCATTTACAACAATGGCGGAGTTGTAATATTCGGGGCCGGTAGGCCACTTGGGGGAAACATCGACTTTTTCGGGGTATCCGGCGGTGACGACGCAGTTGTATCTCAGCGCCATTGTGCGCGCCCAGAGGGATGTGATGCCGGATCCTGAAGGTTCGAGGAACGGGGAGATATCCTGGAGGGACTTGAAGTTATATCCTAGAGCCAGATGCATCAGCGAGTTGAAAGGCAAAGCAGGCCCGAAAAACTGCAGAGTCGGGCGGGGAAAAAATGAGGCGATTATGAGGGGACCTGTCACAAAGACGAAGCAGGACGATAGCCGTGTGTGCAACACGGATGGGGCGCGGATGCGTGTAACTATGGCGCTCGGTGAAGCTCACGCATCTAGCGCCCGCCGTCGCACACAGCTACTGTACCATGCAGCTTTGACAACTCCATTTCGCAGCTCAAGGAAATGAAAGTGGTGCTGGGTCTGTGCTGCTGTGTTGCGCTCTACTTACCGGTAAAGGCGAGCTCGGGTAGGACCATGAGGTCCAGCTCGTCGATGTTGGCCTTGGACAAGACGGCATCGGCCCTGTTCAAGTTGTTCTCAATATCTCCCACTTGGGGAGCGAACTGGAGACACCCGATACGCATGTTGACGGCGGCCACCTCTGCAAGGCCAGCTTGCTTCTAGGAGGAGATTGGGGGAGAGGAGAGACGTCGTCGCCTTGTTCGATGGCAAAGGACAAATGCGCTGCGCAGCTCGAGCAGCGGGCGGGGGTGGGCGAACAAACGTAGTGGTAGGCGACTCCTCTCGACCGCGCGCGATCTCGTCGTCTCCGCAAGAAACGTGCAACAACAGAAGTGTCACGCGGGTCAGAGTTTATACATGAGATCAACAGATGTCATGGAAATGAAAAACGAAGAGACAAGAAAAAGAGACGATCGCACAAACGCACAGAATGGGGTAGCGCGGGAATGAAAAGGGATCTGGCTCTCTGTCTGCTGTGCGGTGCGGGCTCCTCCTCAGCGCGTGCGCCGCCGCCCATACAAGAGCCCTGGCCCAGACGGCGCTGGCAGGGCCGCCATCCACAGGACCGCCATCCTAGGCGGGCGGGCGGGCAATGGCGGAGGCAGACGAGGCGCCCCAAAGCAAAAAAAGTACACTGGGACACACCATCTGGCCGGCCGTTGAGGAGGTGGAGAGGGAACCCTCCTTCAGAGGGCTATCCGCAGCCAGTCAGAGCGTCGCTGTAGGCGCCGACCACGACAAGTCGAGCAAGGGGGCCACCCAAATGCCAGCCACACTGCCCAGGGTCTGGTGGTGTGAGCTGAAGGCATGTAAGCTGGGGCTGCTCTGGATTGACACTGGCGGGCTGCTATTGATTGAGAGGTGTTGCGGTTGACTTAAAGCCTTGGCTGCTGCTGCAGTTGGCATATTGCGCCGCCCATTGTGTAACCCATCCTTTCCTGGGGACAGAGTTGGGCCTACACAACAGGATGCCCAGGCACTGCCCGATCTACTCAAAGAGTTGGAAGGATTAGCACTTTAGTTGGGGCCACACGCCAAACGGTCGGCTCACTCTATATGTAATGACTAGCCTCATCACTCTCATCAGCACGCGTCCAACGCTGTGTCGCATCACCCTAGCTCCAACATGCAGCAGCATCAGACAGTTACAAGTACATCTTTGGCCCTCGCACAACGCAAAGCAAACGAGCATCAGGCACGGACAGATCGACAGTTGTCGTTCCTGCCAGAAACCCAAAAAGAAGCACCGCACATGTCGTTTTTGCCTGCCGCTGCGCTGGGCTCCCTTTCGACCAGCTACTTTTTGACCCCTCACTGTCACGGCCTGTAAGTTGTGAGCAAGCCACGGGCTATGTGCTGTGCATGTCAGCCCCAACACTGCATCTTTGGCTTCAGTAACGGAATCAGTCCGTCCCTACCTCTTGTCAGCGACTGAGGAGCGGAGAAGGCGGAGAATGTGCCTGTGTGTGTGTGTTCTTGTGTGTGTGGCATTCTGATTAGCTTCACAATGGCCTGGCCACCGCTAGCTTGACAACCCTTGCAAGGCTGGCGGCGGGACCTGGCAATGCGCATCACGGTTGGGACATTGAACGGCAACAGCAGCAAGGATACTGTACAAGACACGACGGCTCCCATGTCTCTCCGCAGACCTACGTCGCCCCACCAGCACAGGCTGTTCCGCGATGTCGTTGGTTACCAGTTGTTTGGTTATTCCCTCAAGTGCTGCGCTAGCCATATCACATTCTCACTTTGGCTGCAGAAACTCATGTGCGCTGACGGTGAGACTACCAACGAGAAAACTGCGAGTGGGTGGTGGTAGGCTATGTTGGGCCGCAGTCTGGCGGTGTCGATGCCGTCGATCTCAAGCATGCTTTCAACAGTGCCAGGTACTCTCGAAGACACAACGGGAAACGGTTTTTTTCGACGCGGCAAAGCGCATCGTCGCCCAAACACATGGCCGTTGGAAAATTGCCAAGCTTGCTCTCGCTCGTCACATTTCCTCCTGGTCGAGCAACACGGCCTGGCCCTTCTCCTCACCAGCCTCATTGGTCCAACAAGCACCCACAAGCACACCACCTCGCAGGTGCTAGCAGACGCTTCACCTGCAGCTAACAGTCTAGCCTGCCCCCCCTTCTCGCACCTATTCCGCGACCCCTCTTCCATTGTGACTGGCCAGCAATAGCGCTGCATGTGGGTAATATGCAAAGCGGCGCGGCGTTGGTACGGCTGTTCGACGCAATCACTCGCTGCGAGACAAATTATCTTGATGTTGTGTAACGCGACGAGTAGCTTCTCTCGGACGCTGCTCGAGCCGAAATAGCTGGCGCATATTATCTATTCGCCGTGCTGCTTTGAAAATGGCAAAAGGTCTGTCTTATTATAGATTGGTCCTCGTTCTCCTCGCGTTGACGGACTAGTCCCTCACTGATTAAATGCAGATGCCCCAAAAGGCCCACTAACCAACGTCGCACAGCGCTTATTCGCGTCCAGCGCAAAAAGCGCTGGAGAGACCCTCGCTCCCGCTGTAGAATGTACTTTCCTAGCGGCCAACCAAGCTGCGAATCGCAGGTTTTGACGCAGACATGTCACAGATTGCACGCAATGACTGTGCTGAAATTTGGCCAGTGCTGTATAACTCTCGAGTAAGATTGGAAATCATGAGATGTAGATCCCAAATTCTTGGGACTGGTCCGACATACCTCTGCTTTTGTTGCACAGCGCTCTGAGCAGCCCGACCTAGGCACCCTTAGGGCAGCCGCCGCGCAACCATTTGTTCGCAAGATAAAAAAGATCATCGCCTTGAGCTCCTCAAGGAGGTAAACTTTGGCCTCATTGAGGCACATGTACACCGCTAGTTACCTTTTCTACGTTTGGAGCCCTTTCAACAGTGGCGCGATGGTAGCCGCTGGGAGCAGTCGCTGGCTTGGCTCCAGCGCCTGCCCGCCCTCTCCTGTAGGGAATCAGATTGCTGAGTGCTGAATCGAATGCACAGCGGAGAACATGTTTCAAAACATTTTCAGCATGAAGATGGTCGCTTAACAAATGCTAAGTGCGATCTTTCATGTCGACAAGTTATTGTAGAATAGGTGGTCCCTATCCAGAGATAAATGTCCTTGCTGCCGAATATCCGCCTCCAGCTATAACACCTGAAATGCCATCTGGAGTCAGGGCTTGTCCGAGGCAGGGGAATAGGCTGACAGAAGAAACTGGTCTGGCTACCTCGCGCATATGAAGCGGCCTGGCTCGAATCTTCACAGAAATGGACTCATGGCATTGTATAAGATTCGGCTCATTCGACTGCCCGCCTTCTGCTGAGTAGCCCGAACCTCAGGAAGTCGTCTCGCCATGCAGCTTCAGTTGACCGACTGCCATTCCGCTATTCCTGCGACGGAAACGATTAGGCATTTTAAAGCCCGAAATTCAATAGCCTCGGGTCCTCCACATGCATACTAGTTAACTTGTAAAAAACCGCTAGCTCCTTCAGCGAAATCGTAGGTGCCTACGGGGCGATAGGCGAGAGGACGCGTACAGACTACTACACATATGTATCCATTAGCATCCATTGCACGGGCATTTCACCTCTGTTGAATCCGATTAGCATGATTGGTGTGATAGCGGGTGTTTGGCAAGCCCAGTCATCAACAGGCGACGCGCCACCAAGCCACTGACGGTAATAAATGCAGGTGAAATGAGTGGCAATCACCGCAAATCTGCTTGAACTCTGCACATCGGCTTTCGAATCCTCACATTGATATACGTAATACGAGAGCAAATTGCTAGTCTGCAGAGATTTTGCCCATCTTTCCAAGGTCAGGTGTGCGCATTTCGGAAGACGGCCGTCTCTCCGCCACCCACAGTTCAACCCCCTGTCGATTTTGGGCTTCCAACGTTGGTTGGGAGGAGAAGCCGTCGGGGACCATGAGTGATGGGTGGGTTGTACAATGTCTCGGCCCTTAATTCCGAACACGAAGTTTACGTCGGTAACTTTTCTTTCTGCTTTATGTTTCTCCAACGTGAACGGTTTGCAATGTTTTGTCCCGGCAAACGCCGTCGGGACACTACTAGAGCCTGGTGTGCCATGATCAGGCTGTGCGAGGGTAGCATCGGTGGCTGCCAACGACGATGAACTGCAAGCACTGGTAATTGCCGATCACTTCGTCCTCTGGGTGACGGACGACGGGCGGCGACTTGGACGACAGCACTCCAACGCACGCTCAGATAGATGTCTCGCTACAGGGGCAAGGGGTTTGCGGGAAACCAGGGACTTTGTCGACCTCTTGGGGGGGCTGAGTGTGTGACGACTTGACGAGCAGAAACAAAGTGACAACGCCGCGCGCACAGCGCATGCATGCATAGCTCGACCGAGTCCCACACACACTGATGTGACATCGTTGCGTCCGTCTAGGTGTCTATCCTGGCTCTGCTCCTGGGCTCTGTCGCGAGCTTGCCATGGATAACCGCACTGGAGGTGCGCGGCAATCGAGGAACAGGCGTCGGCGTGTTTCGGGTTGCTTCTTGACGAGCAGTCATCGGCCAGAAGGGCAAGGTTGTCGCGGCGAGAACAAAGAAAGGAGGCAAAAAACAAAGGCTTGCAGGGAGCATCACTTGACATATTTGACGTGGAGGCACCACAGCAGGAAGGGGAGACAAATAGAGCAGCGCAGCATACACGCTAGAGCGGATGATGATTTGCGCCTCTTCTTGCTAAGTTGGTTGGTAGCACAAAAAAGGCCAGCTCCAGGTTGCTTAGCTGCCCACAAAACACGGTGAAGGTGGCCTGATTTTTGCAGTAGACTTATTTCTCCGGTGGCAACAGGATTCTTTAGCCGAGGAAACAGAACGAGTTAGTGCGTCTGTAACGGCAAGAAGAGCGAAAAAGGCGTTCCGGCCATGGTTGTCACTCGGGATCTGGTTTGCGCGCCTGGTGGAGGAGAAACGGGGTGACAGAGAGACATGGTAATCGCACTACAGGCACCTAACAAGCCCACCAGACCGCGAACCCAAGTAATAAACCGTCTGCTATTTGTCCAGCCTGCAGGGACATGGAGCGGCCAGCGGGGGTGGTTGCCGCAGTGTGTCTGTATGAGGAAGGAGGATGGGTGCTGGGCTATGCGCTATTGAGAGTCCAGCAATTGTGAGCAGCAAAAACCGGAAAGTGTAAATATTTTCGACGTGACCTGGGCGAGCTGTCTAGGCTTGTGAGGCTTGAGACGCTAGAGGCTGGGTAGGGTTGCATGCAAGAGGTGGGCGCTTAGATTCAGCCAGTCGGACGAAGGCCTCGGGCAGGGCCCCTGTACATGGGACTGGGCTGGGAGCCATTCAGATCTCTTGATGATGGGCCACTGACAGGGGTGAGATGCAGCGGGGTGTGGCAGAGAGGGAATCCCATGCTCTGAAGGAAGCATACAGCGAGCGAGTGGTGTGGTGGGTTGTTGCTCGAGGTTGGTTAGCCTCGTCAAGTTTGTTGCAGTACAGACGTTGCTGCAACGAGGCGGAAAAAAGGATGCATGTCAGTGTCTGTGATAAGACCGACCCCGGCGCATCCACTCCTTCGACCCTACTCGTTTACATCTGCCCTATGACACAGACAGGGACTTTTGACAGGGCATTACCCGTAGTCTCGGGGGATGAAGTGTGAGTGTGCCTGCGGGAAAGGCAGCCAGCCAGGTTCAGTGTGTGGATGGGATGGACTCAGCCGTCCAGTAACGGCGGGCGATTTAAACGCCCTACCGGTGAAGCCACAGCGGCCGAGTTTGCTCCAATCAGTGCACCATCCGTGGTGGACATGCTCGACAACCCCCCCTGGCGCGAGGCCCTCCAAGCCAGAGACACAGCACCCACACCACGACCACACCTGTGTTCCAACGTTTCCACTCCAAAGGCTGCAGATGGCTTGCTTTTCCGGGTCTGCGTCTTTTTGATCCCCAAAACGGCGCCTTGGTGTGATTG